>JZKD02S2064661.1:171976-197805 GCA_000966675.3 Picea glauca
TTTTAAATAAAAACTTTTTAATATATTTAATATTCAAATCTTTTCAATTTTTTTATTTGTTAAAATTAAAATTAAAAATAAATTTAAGTGATTAAGATAATGACATTAATTTTACAGTTAAATCAATTTATTTATTAAATTATACTTATTATATATAATTTTTTTCTTTCTACTATTAATTTGTAATTTAACACTAAATGTTATTATTAACCATCAATTAATTATATATATACATTTTTTTTGTTATTTACTTAATTTCGAAATTTACTTTTACCTAACTTCAAATTCTACCTTTATTCTAAAAATAAATTTTAAAATATAAATGGTCTACCCAATATTGTAAAACAAATATAATAAAAAAATATTAAGCTAAATCAAAATATCATTAAAGGAAAAACTCTTAATATAAAAAAAAATATGATTTAAAAAACAGTTGCAAATGAAAAGGTATCATATAACATATAATCTACCTTCTTCATAAACCTAAGAAACTCTTCTTCACACATTTTCTTCTTATTAGGTTTTGTTCCAAATATGTTTTGATTCTTCATGCAAATTTTTATTGGTACGCTTCATTCCAAAAACATTTCGTTAATATTTGATTTGGGTTTTTCAAGTGCACGAAGAATGTCGTCAAAGTCGAATAGAAAGGAAGTGTGACATCCAATACCATGGAGAGAGACTTTCATTGGAATTCAATTCAGAGTCGAGTAACTGGAAAATTTATGAAAAAGAAGAAACGGTTTGAGAAAAGAAAGGATTTATTGAATGTGGAGTAGAGAGAGGGGATGTGCTTAATGAATGTGCGTGCAATTTGCTTGAAGGAGGTTAATTAACTATAAACTATAATGATTCATTGTATAAAATAAAAATTGGCAGTAAACCCTAATTCACCAAACAAACCACACTGAGAGTTACTATTAGGTAGATATATTGGACTGGGGATTGTTAAGGGTTAAACTCTAATAATATAGACATAAACACTAATTCGTCAATTCATTGCATGATTCAACTCGAGGACGACCATCTCGAATGGCTAGGCCTTTCACCTCATGATTCAGCTCAAGGTCGGCCTTGGCTTAGTAACTTGACCTCGCATGACTGGGCAATTTGCCTAATGATTAAGCTCTATGATGATGATGAGGATTAACAGAATGATAGATTATTTGTTTGTTTGATATATATGTTGTTGATGTTTTTAGCATTGGACAGGTACTTTTGCACACAGTCTAAGTGTCTAAACATGTGGAAGTCATCCAAAGTCTTCTACCTTGAGACTTTACTTTAATCAAATGAATTATTAAATTAACGTTCTTTTATTAGTGAGTTGAGTTTTATTTAAAGAAATGATTTAATTAGAATTAATGAATCAAATAATAGCCATTAATCTGAAGTGAGGTGAGAAGTAATCTCAACCATCAATGACTTTGGAGATTATGGTTAGGTAATAACTCAAGATTATAAAAGCATGGCAATGGTGAAGGGGAAGACACTCAATACATTGATGAAGAGTAGAGAAGGAATTTTTCTCAGGAGGATTGGATCATGAAGGACTGTGGTTCAAGGAGATTTTGGATAGGTGAAGGACTTCCATCTAGAGATTAGGTCAAGGAGAAGAGAGAACAAAGGTAGTCACAAGTGGGCTTCAACAAATTGAAGCTACAATAGCAGGGTCACATCGTACGTAGTTTCCATACAATATTTGAGTGTGTGCATGCAGGTTTCAATGGAGAAAAGCGCGTATACATGGGTTTTCTTAAGGAAAGGAGAACACATCTCGAGAAACGTGAAAATTCGAGGTCGTATAGAAGATCGACAATTTCTAGGGTTTGTAGGTACTATCTCTAGTTTTTTGTATTTCTTCGTGGGAACAATTATGTTCCATCTTGAGTTAGGAGGTTTGTTTGATGCCCAAGTTGTGAATTATGTACTAGGACTAAAGAATAATTTTCTCTCAGTCTCATCTATGGAGGATAGGGTTTTCTCATTATTTTTCAGAGAGGGAAAGTACTCATATGCCTAGAGACAACTATCGTGGACAGATCATTGGCCATTGGGGTTAGAGAGGGAACTTTATACAAGTTGCAAGGAAATCTTGTTCATTCCTTGGTACATGACAATGACAACGTTTATGGTACAAGAGTTTGGGACACCTACACTAGAGGGTGTTGTCAATTCTGAGGGGGATTTTTATAGCTCTTTTGGATTTCAACATTGAGTAGCAGGGAGTGACTGTGCAAAGGGTGTGCACTTGGAAAGAATGCCAAGGCTACTTTTCCAAGCAGCGAGAGTAGGTCCAAGGGGATCTTAGATCTTATACATTCAAATGTGAGTGGACCAATTTTAGTAACAACATTGCGGGGAGCATCATACTATGTGAAGTTCATTGTTGAATTTTCCAAGAAAACCTAGATATTATTTATAAAGAACAAGGATGAGTTCTTCTATCAATTTCAAGATTTATGGGCTCAGGTGGAGAACTAGACAAGGAAGAAGATCAAGGTCTTCAAGTCAGATAATGGGGGACAATACACCTCCAATGACTTTAAGGATTTCAGCAAGGAGGCAGGGATCAAGAGCGATATGATAGTCTCATACAACCCTATGCAAAATGGGTTGCAAAGAGAAATAATTGGTCCATCATCGTTTCTACCAAGGCTATGATACATGACGAGGAGTTTCCTATGTTTCTTTGGGAAGAGGTGTGTAATACAATAGTATTTATGCATAACATGAGTCCTCATGGGATATTAGGGGACAAGACTTCAGAGGAATAATTCTCAGGAGTGAAGCTAGAGATAAGAAATTTGAGGATCTTTTGTTGTCCAGTCTACATCCATGTGTCTGTGGAGAAAAGGGCAAAGTTGAATCCTTCGGGATAGAAGGGTATATTTTTGGGGTGCAACGAGACCTCAAAGGGTTACAGGATCTTCACACTAGCGCACAAAAGATAATTGTGAGAAGAGATGTTAAGTTTGAGGATAACTTGGAATCTAGGAGACCTTAGGAGTCATCATCACTAACAGAGGATGAGGAGCAACAGGTTCTGAAGGATGAGTAGCAGTCAAAAAATTCCAGTTCATGGAGTCAGAATTAAGGTGGGAAGGAGGACTTAGCCCCTTCTAGTTATGTTAAGAGTACCAAGGAGCTATTATAGACATTGAGGGATGTTGGTGAAGCTCCTAGGAATGCATTGATAGAGTGTAGTCCTCCATGGTTTTTTTTGAACTATATGGCACTTATGAGTAACATCATTGATGTTGAGCCTTCTAGTTTTGAGGAAGTAGTAGATTAGTAGGTTTGGTGGGATGCCATGGTAGAGGAGTACACCTCTATTATGAGGAATTATTTTTGGGACATAATGTTGAGACCGGAGGGGAAGTAAGTTGTGAGTTCCAGGTGGCTCTACAAGATCAAGCATGTTGCAATAGTAGCGTCGATAAGTTCAATGTGAAGTTCATGGCGAGAGGGTTCTCCTAGAGAGAGGGAGTGGAATATGAGGAAACATTTTCTCCAGTCACTAGGTATGCTTCTATTTGAGTTGTTATTTATATTATTTCAGTTATGAGGTGGAGGATTCATTAGATGGATCTCAAGACACCTTTCCTTAGTGGAATCATTGAGGAGGATGTATACATAGAGAAACATCAGGGCTTTGAGGTACATGGGAGAGAATCTCATGTGTGTAGGATTAAGAAATCCTTGTATGAACTCAAAAAGGTGCCCAAAGCATGGTATTCTAGGATTGAAACATACTTTCAAAGTATGGGCCTTACCAAGAGTGAGGAGGGTCATAACTTGTACTTCATACTTGTTGGAGTTGACCCACTCATATTGGTACTGTACATAGATAATTTAATTCTTGTAGGTGCAGAGGAGCTTATTGCAGGGTGCAAAGCAAATTTAGCAACTAAGTTTGAGATGAAGGACATTGGCTTGATGGATTATTTCTTGGGGTTATAGGTATGGTAGGTATCAAGAGAGATCTTCCTTGGAAAGGGGAAGTACGCAGTAGAGATATTGAGGAGATTTGGGATGGAGGATTGTAGACTGATGGCTACAACTATGGTTACCAATCTAAAGAGGGTTTAGACTTCAGACTCAAATTTAGTGGATCCTAGGATATATAGACAATTGATAGGGTCCTTGACGTATTTGGGCAATACCATGCCAAATATATGTTTTTTTTTGAACAAATTGAGTTAGTTCATGGTCGAGCCGAGGTAGGTGCATTGGATAGCAGTGAAACATGTGCTCAGGGACTTGAGAGGTACAATGGAGTATGAATTGATGTATCTTGGAGGTGATGGAGTGAGGTTGTAGGGATAGCCAAACTCATATTTGGAAAGGAGTGCAGTAGAAAGAAAGAGCACCTCGAGGTGTTGCTTCAAATTGGGATCAATAGAGATTACATGGTGCACCAGGAAGCATAATTTAGTAGCACTCAATTCAACAAAAGTAGAGAACACGGTAGAAAGTATGGATAGTTGTGAAGCCATTTGGCTTCACAAATTTTCTTACGAGTTTATTTGATTAGAAGTTGGAGCCTACGGTGATATACTATGATAATTAGAGCTGCATCAAACTCTATGAGAATCCAATATACCATGATAGGTTCAAGCAGATAGACATCACATGTCACTTCATTCAAGATAAGATCCAGAAGGGAGCAGTAAATCTTCAATATGTTTCCATAGATGAGTAGGTTGTAGACATTCTGACCAAACCCTTGGTTAAAGCAAAGTTTTTTTTCTTCATAGACAAACTTGGAGTGGTGCATAATACCTTCCTCACTAAGAAGGAGTGTTGATGTTTGTAGCATCAGACAAGTACTTCCGCAAATGTCTATGTGTTTTTAAAGTGAAATTTACTTTAATTAAAGGAATTATTAAAGTGAAGTGTTTTTATTAGTGAGTTGAGTTTTATTTAAAGAAATGCTTTAATTAGCATTATTGAATTAAATAATAGCCATTGATCTCAAGTGATGTGAAAATTAATCTCAATTTTCAATCACAGGGTTAGGTCATAACTTGAGATTATAGAAACATGGAAAGGGTGAAGGACAAGACACTTGATACATTGATATAGAGCGGAGAAGGGATTTTTCTCAAGAGGATTGGATCACAAAGGACTGTGATTCAAGGAGATCTTTGATAAGTGGAGAATGGATTCCATCTAGAGATCAAGTCAAGGAGAAGAAAGAATGGAGGCAGTTGCAAGTGGGTTTTAGCAGATTGAATCCACAAAAGTAGGGTTGTGTCGTACAAATTTGTTGTACAATATTTGAGTGTGTGTACGTGGGTTTTAGTGGAGACAAGCATGTATACAGGGGTTTGCTTAAGGAAAGTTGCGTACATCTTGGGAAACATGAAAATACGAGGTCGTAAAGAATATCATGAGGTGTTAGGGTTTGCAGGTACTATCTATAGTCTTATGTATTTCTCTGTGGATCATTTTCCCAGGTACAGGATCCCTTGTAAGCTTTGAAGTTATTTGAATGATAATCTTAGTTGATGGGAAGAATATCTTTGTGTATTGTGGTTGAAATTTTGGTTTCCAATATTGCTTCCACTATATTTATTTGAGTTAAATGTTATAGCAAGTGTATTATGTTTTGTGATCTGCTAATTTGATTTGCAGAAAGGAAATCACTAGATAACAAAATACCTATGTGTTGGAGTAAGGGGATTTCAACAAATGTGCTTGTAATTGTTTTTCTTAATTAAGTCGACTTTATTTTTATTATTTTGTTATTTTTGTTTTTAATTTAGTTAACTTTAGGATTTTTTAAATTTAGTGTTTCTAACATATTACTAACACCTCAAGATCTCCCCCATACTGGGTTATAGAGCACCTCTTGGTGAAATAACTGAGTTGGATTTAGTTTTTTTTTAATGTTGTTTTATCTAACATAACACTAACACCTCAACATCTCCCCCATGCTGGGTCATAGAGCACCTCTTGGAGTACTTATCAATAATTGTTAAAAATGTTTTAGGTAGTGAAATGGGCCTCTACACTCACTCAAGGTCATTGATTTAATTGACTACTCTCATATAATGAGAAGGTGGCAGGGCTTACATGATGTCAGACACATTTTCCTTGGAAATACCTTTCTCACCGCACATTAATGAATTGTAATGGAGTTTAGTTACATTGCTTTATTTTAATTAATTGGTCTCGATGGATTTAGAGTGTGTGGCATCATTTCTGAAAGGCCTTCCCTAATTTTATTATGAACAATGAATGTATGATGCAAGAAGGTATTATTAGAGCCACCTTGCTTTATTGAGACATTAAAAGGGACCGCGTTGGGCACATGAAGAGAAGGAAAGAGGGATGGAAACATAAACTAGAAGAGCCTTCATGTACACTCATTTCATATATTCTCAAAAGTCTAAGGCATTATGTTGCAGACAAATCCCATCTAGTCATTGTACATAAAAAATTGGCCAATTAGTTATTGCATAAGCAAGCAACTATTCTTCTAAAATTCATTGGATTCATAATAAAGCCTCCACATATTGAACTTGTAGTCGGTGATAAGTTTCTTAATGTTTTCCACATTTGATAATAGCTATTTTGGAGTTTTATTCTCTTTCACATTTTGAATTGGATCTCCATTTCCTTTTAGTCTGTCTATGCTCCATGTATTCAATTTGGCTTGTAAAAACATGCTAATATGTCTTATTTTTTCTCTTTTTGCAGTGATGAAATTTTATAAAAATGAATGAACTGAAAATATTTACTCTTAAATCTACAAATTCAACAAAATTTAGATAATAATATAAGAAAGCAATTTTTTTTAATTTCAATTAATTTTTATAGGATATATATTTTTTTAAATTTAAATATTTTTTCTTTAATTATTTCATTTATGTAAAATTCATTTATTACTATTTCACACATATTTTAAGTATTAAATATTGACAAAACCATGACCCCATTTTTGTTATTATTTGTTAATTCCGATTTGTTTTAACAAATTTCTTATAAATACTCTCAAGTTTGTTAACAATATTTTAATTATTATAAAACTATAATAATAATAATAATAATCTATTTTTAAAGTCACGGCCAAGCCAGACACCAAATTGGTGTATGAGACCCCCTCCACCCAATGATTTTGACTCGTAAAGTCTACGAAGGTATACATACCTTACCCCCCTCTGGATTTGAACTTGTGACCTCTTATGAGGAAACAAATATTCTTAACCATTAGGCCCAGTCAAGATGTATGTAAATTTTTTATGTGTATGTAAAACACAACCAAAAAAACTAACATATTAATTTTTTAAAACCCAAAATCCCCCTTTTTATATAAGTTTGAAAAAAATATATAAGCAAATGTTAATTTTTTTTTAAAACATATTTTTAATTTTTCAGAATAAATATACTAAATATATTCATACACATATTCAAAATCACCACATTGAGATTTATATTATGGAAAATTTCGGCAAAGGATAGAAATGGTTAATATGTTTTATGGGGGCCATAAAGATGGAGATCACCATTGAAACTAGTTTTGATGAGGGAGCTATAGTGCCAAACCATATACCAAAGCAATCGAGTCTAAAACCTAGGTTTGGTGGACATGTCATCAATGGTGGGAAGTGGTTGGATTTGAAAATGGTCATAATCTAAACGTTCTACGAAATATCGATTTTTTTTCTTGAGACATTTGCCTGAAATCTGGTGAGAAATTGTTAGATATGCAGATTTGAGTGATTATTTCTGTATAGTTCAAGCGCCCCAAGGTTTTTCAACATGTTGAATCCATTTCTGCATTCAGAAATGAATTTTGAACAACAAAAAATAGTGATTTTGTGCAAATTTTAATCATCGGATTCCGGCGAAAAAATCCATTTCGTAGAACAACTAGACAATGCCTTTGAAAATGTATTTACTCAAAGGTCCATTTTTAGTCCTTGTCGAAGGAAAGCAAGGACTATAGTAATCGACTTGTTGTTTTTTCTTCGAACTTAACACTAGTTTGGGCCATGTCAATCAATAAAAACATTTTTTGTTTTAAACATTTCAGTTTTTAGAATGTTTAAACTTATGTGTTCATTTGAATGATTTATGTCCACCAATTCAAAATGTTTTCATGTTATTTGGTCCCATATCAAGGCATCATAAATGTTAAGTCAAAGTTTTTGTGAAATGTTTGATTTCAGGTTAGACATTACAAAATTAAATTTATTGTTAAGCCAAGTAATGCTACTCTTTATTTTAGCATTAATCTACCTGTCATATGGAAATAAGTAAGTTAAAATTTGAAACAAGTAGAAATGACTAAGGGAGATGGATGTATATCACTACCTTCTATGACCATATAGGAAATTAAATACAAAATACTAACACATTTAATGCTATGAAAAATTTCACATTAATTTACCTTATGCATCACCTTTGTTGTACCTACCACTACTTCCTTCACCTACCATGACCTCCTTCTGCATCCCTTTTGAGCCTTCTTGTAGATCCATCAAATCTAGGGTTATTAGTGCCTAAAGTTATATTCAATGTCCATCTATAAATTGTACATTGATCAAAATTATGATTGTCAAGAAAAATGAGAACCTAGGCACACAAAGGTTGAGAGAACAACAAGGAGTTGATGATGCTCACGAGCCATTAAAGACGATTTCATCTTTGTGAACAAGAGCATACAATATGGTTAGGCCTAACCACACTTTCTTCGGACGAGAAACATGTTGGATTTGATATTTCAACAAGGTGAGAACTTTACCATATGATTGAAATTGTTATTTGGATATGTTAAGGGCTAAGTGACATTCTACCTTTGTCTTGGTAAGATAAATCTAAATTTCATATCCTTATGTTGAACTCATTATTTTGTTCCAAAGAATGAAAAAATATTAATCACTTTTAGGACAAACACAAATAGTCATTGAACATAGATCTTTCTCTCCACACACACACACACTTTAATGGTCTCTAGTTACCTATTATTTTTATAGGCGGACAATTGTCTATAGTTTTCCATATAAGCTTCTCTTATATTCAGCTATAAGACTCTGTCTTAATGTTTTGCTTGATATAGTGGAAAAAATAGCGAGTGATATGCGTTTGCATATTTCAAATCTAGTATCCATAAAAAAAATTCTTGTAATGAAAAGTTGAGCAAATAGAACAAACCTATATTGTCAGAACCATACCATCATAGCCAATGAAGTTCTCAAATGTGTAGGCAAATTGCTTGATGAAATTTTCCATAGTTTATTTTTATTTAATTTTAGTGTTCTATGCCACAAGAAGGCGAGGGTAATCAAGGGATCTCTTTGAAGAGATGAATCTATACCTATTCTTCATCACATGAATCCCATTAAAACTTCCCCCCCCCAAAAAAAACCAAATAGTTTAAAGGAAAATTTTGAAAAAAAAATGAAGCCCTCATTTTTTTGTGCTTACCACTACTATATGTCTATGCCTCTACCTCAAACTTGAGACTTAGTGGCACAAATTTCCTAAAAAGGGGGAAGATTAAACATGTTTTCACCCTCTTAATTCATGAAGGAAGAGACTATTACTACAACAACTACTACTCCATTGTTTGTCTTTGGCTTGGACACTGCTCTACCATTTTCAACTTGACAACGAATAAGCTTGATTGGGAAAGTCTTGACAAATCCAAGTCTCGACTCTCTAAGAAACGAATTGAAAAAATAACATTTTCAAGTATTTATTTCAATTGCTAGAATGATAGAAAAATAATCCTTTCGTTTCTTTGGTGCAAATGTTGGAGCAAGAACGACTTGTTCAAGTACTTCCTATAATAGAGTGTTTTCCTTCAAGAAAGTGTTATTCCTAAAAGTTGTTTATTTCCTTTAGTTCTAGATGACTTATTCTTAATATTTTATAGATGGGGTTAAGTTTGAAAGAAACCCTGAGAAACATGGTTGTTAGGAGAAATGTATACCTTTACTTTTGCACATGCCCTTGTCTTTCTTTCTAGTGAAGTTAATTTCTTGTCACTTAATAGTTTGAACAACTACGATGAAGTCATCGAATGTATTTGAATATATGTAGTAACAATTATATGTTGGTTATATCACATGATCGGGTGGATAGATTTGGTTGGAATATTTTAGGTATTGTGAATGAATTCACAAGAGCTCTCGACACATATAGGATGCATGGGCACCATGCTTATGATGACACCACATCTCCAATTTGCACGTGTATACGAAAAACACATGGATAAAATTCTTATAATGTAACCATGTCTCGCTCAAGTGCCAGGATATATTCCTTGGAAAACAAGAAAATCATGCCAAAAGACCATGTGGAGGTTGATTGTTCCCTTTGTTCAACATACAAATGCCATATGGAGATCCACTATGTGTATTGCTTGTCGTGATGTAAATAATACATAATATCCTATCTAGATATGGGCATTTGGAAGTTTATAAAACACAATGCAAAAAGATCATGTGGAAGTTGATAGTTCCCTCTGATCAATATACAAATTCAACATGGAGATCCTAGTTTTTTATTGTGTGTTATGAAGTAAATAACACATCATACATTATCTATATGAGCATTTGGAACCATTCTTATTCTTTATGCTACCCCTTTCAATCTTTTAGTTATAACCTCGATCCCATCCAAAACATAGTGTTGTTGACATATAGTACAACAATATTGATCATAAAATGAGATGACAAAGGAAGTAAGTTATATGGTTGACCTGAACATGCAATAGTTGATAAACAAGTCTCTCTCTAAGGGACCCTCACTGACTTTTCTTGCTATTTAGTAGGAAGCAAATGACGAACACCATCAAGTATGAAATAAAACTAGAAGCAAAGCTAATTCCAATGCAGAAGTAAGTTATTGGATTGGTCCTAGACTTGAAACGACAAGGAAATCAATATAATAGTTGGGGTGTAGAATCTCATATATAATGTAACACGGTACTATTTTTATCTTAAAAAAAATAAAGTCGCATTTCAACAAATTTTTCTGTATTATTTTACTGATTGTATCTTACTGAGTTTCTTGCGTAGATTAACAAATAAACAAATTTTACTAGTGCTTGAAATTATTATTTACATAACACATCTGAAAGCAAAGAGTTGGGACTTCACTTTTATCAATCTTGTTAATATATTCACTCTAGTAAATCCTAGGATGAAAACTATCTATATATATTACCAAATATATTCTAACATACTATAATTCAATGACATTCCATAGATATACTACCAAAAATATATAGCAAAACAAATTATACTTCATCATGTTTGTTGCAATAAAAATATAAAATATACTATTATGGATATACTAGTCTTAACCATGGTTGGGGGAGGAAAATCGAGCCTTAGGCCCTAAAGTTAGCTTCTATGGATTAAGGGTATTGAATGAGGACACAAACCACCACATATGAGCTCGATAATGGATCTTTGGCCTCCTAGTTGGAATATGGACTCCATTATGAGGTTTCAAGCACTAAATATGTGTCTCATGACCCTAAACGAATTTAGATAGAGGAAACCCAAGCCTTGGGCCCTAAAGAAATATTGTAGCACTAAAAGGATATCTATTTTTTGAGTGGTGATATGGGATGTCCATTAGGTGGTTTTATGCACCATGTAGGGTCTTGTGGCCCTAAACATGGTTAGGGTTGAAACCTAGGACTTAGTCACAAAAGGAATATTCTATAGATCAAGGGCCATGCACATGGCCTTGAGTAAGCCGCTACACAATGATAAGTCTAGGGGGTCATTGGCCAAGTATGAATATTATCCCAACTAGGATGTTTTGTGAATTGAGTACATGGGTCTTGGGGCCAAAACATGGTCTAGGAAGGAAACTCGAGCCATAAGAACTAAACGTATACCTTAGGGATCAATGTCCATGAATAAAGTTTTGAACCAGGACATAGGACCTATCTAGCCTAGATATTTGTTTTGCAAGTGGTAATATGCATGTTATTAGGAGGTTTTGAGCCCAAAGTATGTGTTATGAGGCTATGAACATGGATATGTGTGTAAATCTAGGCCTTAAGATTTAAAGGTAGATTCTAGAGATTAAGAACCATGGCCAAGTCCTTAAACCATTACACATGACATTTCTAAGGGATATTTAGTGTTGAATGGGGATATATGAATATCATTAGATGATTTTATTAATAATATGGGTCACAATATCCTAAACATGGTCAAGGGAGGAAACCTAGGGCTTCGACCCTAAAATTAAAAGATTTGAGGGCTCTTGGGCCATGAGTAAGGCCTTCAACCACCATGTAGGAACTATTAAGAAAATCCATAACCACTGAGTTGGGATATGGGAATGATTATGAGGTTTTGAACACCAAGGAATGGATCAGGGCCTTGATCATCATTTGGGGAGGAAACTCAGGTCGTATTCCCTAAACGAATATTCTAAGGCTTTAAGGCCTTGAATGTGGCCTCAATGCATCACTCATCACCTTTCTAGCCTATGTTATTTGCCTTTGTGTCCATAGACACTATTATTATGTTTTTAGCACCAAATATGTACATTCAAGGCCATGAAAATGATATAGGGAGGGAATTTTGGCCTTACATCCTAAAGGAAGATTATTGGTTTCTAGGATCATAAAAAATGCATAAATACATTGTCCACATGATCTTGCAAAGGTATTTTTTACCTATGAGTGGGAATATGGGTGTCAATAGAAGGTGTTGAGCACCAATAAAACGTCTTAGGTGATTGACAATGGTTCGGGGAGGAAACCCAAGTCCTAATCGCATAAGAATTATTTTAGGGCTTAAGGACCATGGATGGTGCCTTGAACTACCACATATGGCCAAGCCTAAATGAATGTTTAGCCTTTCAGTGTAGATATGGGTATCATTAGAAGTTTTGCATGATTAGGGATGGGTTTCAATGCCTTGCTACATGGTTGTGGGAGAGAACCTAAGCCTTAGGTCTTGAAGGAACTTCCAGGGTTTAAGTGCCATTAATGAATCCTTAAACTAACAAACATGACCTTTGTGGGGTATCATTGGCATTTTACTTTGGATCTATCGACACCATTACCAAGATTTTTAGAGAATCAGGAATGGGTCGCAAGGCCTTCACCATAGTCAAGGGAGGAAATTTGGAAATTAGGCACAAAAGGAAGATTCTAGGGACTAAGGGCCATGATTGGTTCATTTAAACACCATATAAGAAAAACCTTAAGGGATATTTGGCATGTTCTAGTGGGGAAATGGGATCCATTAGGAAACTTTGAGTACCATAGATGAGTTGTGGGGCCCTAGATGTGGTCAAGGGAAAAAAATTGGTTCTTATAAAGGAAGATTCTAGGTATTCAAGGGCAAGAATGATTCCTTGAACGACCATGCATGATCTCATGAGAGAATCCTTCACCTCTGAGTAGGGATATGAGTGCCACTAGGGAGTTTTCTTGGCTACTAGGTATGGGTCTATGGCCCTTGACTATGATTGAGTGACAAAGCTCAAGTTTCAAACCGTATGGTATCCTCTAGGGCTTACGAGACATGATTGAGGTCTTAAAATACCACACAAGGCCTCTCTACAAGATCTTTGGTCCCTGAGAGGGATATTGGTGCCATTAGAATGTCTTGAGAACTAAGGTTGGATCACAAGGACATAGACACAGTCATGGGAGGGAAGCCATGATTTAGGCCTTAAATCCAAGTTAAATAAAGAAAAGTCGAACCACCACATAATACTTCTATAAACATTTTGTGGCCTCCATGTGGGGATACGGGTGCCCAAGGAATTGATAAGAATTTCATGTCCCAATTTCATTAGTTGTTCAAGAAGGATGGTTGAGTCTTGTGGCCTAATAAGAAATTTGAGGAAGAATAACATATGACATGGTATAAACCAATGCTCTTGAAGTGCTTGTGGGCCATACATAGGGACCAAGATCTTAGCAAAGGTGTTGGATAAGGAATATCTAGTAACTAAGAGTAATATGGGCTCCATTTCTTTCACTGTAAACAAGATCCTGGAAACATGCCATGGTTTAAGACATCATTCAAGATCAAAGTAAATGCACTAAAAAATAAGTTGATTCTCTTAGTGGTCATTGGCAATGTGTGGGGATCTATACCACCACGTGGACCTTATAAAAGGAATACTTGGCCTAAGGGATGGATAGAGGCATGATTTTTTCCTTTGCATGTCGTGGGGTTATTTGCCAAAGGTGTGAATTGATGCCAAAAAGCATACATTTATTAAACCAAATTAATACTCTTAGAAATTATATGTTATACATACACTGTAAACCATTCTACAAAACTTATAAAAAAAAAAATTAAGCTAAGCTAAATGTATTTTACGACATACAATTTTATAATATGAATTAAAATATATTAAAACATACATTTTCTTCAGGTTAAATAAAGTATACATAATATAGAAATTGATTTATAAACATAATTAAAATATTTTTAATAATGTTCATTTTGAATTGCAGGTAATATATAAATTTTAAAATATCAATATAATAATGTTAATTTAAATAGATAAGGTTAATTTCAAATACATAAAATAACAATTCCAAAATAAAAATGTGATAATGTTGATTTGAATTATATAGTATATGGAATTGAYGAGGTAAAACATTATTCAACCACATTTTCATTAGAACATGTATCCTAACAAATGTACATAATATTAATTTCAAGTACATAAAATAAAAAATTTGAAAATATAAATATAATAATGTTGGTTTAAAGAACATAGTTTAGGTTAATTTCAAATTTCAAAGTAAAAATGTTCATTTGAATTATATAATATATGGAATTTATGAGATAAAACATTATTCAACCACATATTCATTAGAACATGTATCATAACATAATTATATAATATTAATTTTCAGTACATAAAATAAAAATTTGAAAATATAAATATAATAATGTTGATTTAAATAACATAGTATAAGAATGATGGGTAAAATATTAAGGTTAATTTCAATTACATAAAATAAAAAGTCATTGACTATAGCGATCGATAATTCGTTGACTTCTTATTAATCTGTCCTTTGACTATAAATTTTTGCATCATCTATATTGTTCGCACTACAGAAGTAAAAAAATTATTTTTTATATAAAAAAAAACTTATATGTCATCGTCTCATTGGAGAATATATTCGAGGTTTTATTGCCCGCTTCGCTGTTCCCAATGTTGTAAATGTGTAGATATCCAAAGTTTTGAGTTTAGACGCTCATTTTTAATTTTTATTACATTTTCACTGAAATGTTTTCAAATCGAAAGTTCTGGGCATGGACGCTGTTTTTTTTTTGTTTACTATTACTAATGTATTTGTCCTATTATTATTAGTCCTTTGTATTTGTATTGAAATGTTTTCATACTGAAGGTTTAGATAATTGACATGTTTTTTGGGGTGCTTAAATAGGCATGACAGCTTAAATATTTACGTGGCGTGAGGTCCTGAAACAAGCATGACAGCTTAAATGTTTTCATACCATGAGGCCCTTAGACAACTTAACAACCTTAAATGTTTACCTAAATAGGCTTCTCGGAGTACATTTTTCCTCGAAATTTTCCATACAGTGTTGCAGTGAATTTGGACAATATTGTTGTCCACCGCCAGTTGAATAGGCATTGTATGTTTCATACTTCTTCTAGGCTTGGAATGGAATTTCTTCATTGTTGAAGCTACATACATTGTTTATTGGTTTGGTGGGTGCTTCGTTTTCATTGGTTCGTCGGTTACTGCTTGTTGTTGTTTAGTTCAACTTTGCAAGGTTGGGGTCTGACATTAGCAGTTGGATTTTTTTTTTACTTTGTGGGGTCTAGGTGCTGCACCCACAATTAGAACTACGCTTCTGCCATTCATCGTTTCAGAGTAAGTTTTCATGCCATAATTTCATTTTCTATTCCTTCTTTGTTGTTTAGTGTTTGTAGTTTGCAAGTAAGAATGTTTTCTTATTTCTATTGGCATGCTCGTCATATGTTTCTGGTTCCTTCTGTGCTTCGGCTACAGTTTGGTGATCGTTAGATATACATATGTTGTTTACTAGTTTGGTGGTTGTTGCTTGTTCGTTGGTTCGTTGGTTGCTGGTTCTTGTTGTTTGGCTCAAGTTTATGAGTTTGGGGCCCTAGGGCTACAGTTGGGCATGTTAGTTGTTTCTCGCCGGTTTGGTGCTTGTTGTTTCTTTTGTTTACTTTGGCTTTGTAGGGTTCGGGTCATGCGATGACAATTGAAGCTGTTTTCTTTTTTTCGTTAATTTTTTTTATTTGGCGCTTTGCGGTGTTCAAATTCTGCACCCACGAGTGGACCTGCGGTTGTGTTGTTTGTCATGTCTGGCAAAGTCGAGATTTGGCGCCTGTTCCGTGCCCTCCTGTTCTACTGTAAAATTATGTTGATACTTCAGTTTTGACATGATACAAAATAATGGACAACTGCATGTGCAGTTGCAATATCCACTGTTTTTTTGTTAAAATAAAACATATGAAAAACACACTTATTAACCATATATGGTGAAATGTGTCCATATCACAATACAACTTCTTTATCCTCTACATAGATTGATTTGACCATGATGCAATTTTTCTTGTACTTGAGATATGATATGTA
Source organism: Picea glauca (assembly GCA_000966675.3). Classification (NCBI taxonomy): domain Eukaryota; kingdom Viridiplantae; phylum Streptophyta; class Pinopsida; order Pinales; family Pinaceae; genus Picea; species Picea glauca. The sequence continues at coordinate 188,571 of JZKD02S2064661.1, forward strand.
CACCACAGATACTGCAAAATTATATTTCCACGTCTGGAAGCATATCTGGATACTTTGCCACAGAAAACCAAAATCATTTAGCTATGGCCATGCAATTTCTTAATATTTTATGCCTTGTAATATTTTTTGGGTAGGGAAAAACTTATATACTTACAACCATGGATGGAAAAAATAAAAGGTTCATGTTTCTAACTATCTTTTATTCTATTCAATGATTCTCATTTATTGTATGTACATATTACTTGTTCTCTGCTGTATAGTAGCTTCCATTCATGTTCATTGTATTTTGTGCATTCCCACATTCAAACAAACAGAATAGTTGGAGAAAACGAAAAAGTCTTAACTGCAGCACTGGAAGAGGAGATACAAAGGTACATGGTTGTACTATTATTTTATATTCCGTTGTTTTGTATTTCATTTATTGTTTGATTATATGTTCACCTAGTTTATTGTATGTAGATATTGTGTGCCTTCCTACATAATAACTTTTCTTCATTACATGTCTTCTTGCATACTAACTTCCTTCATGTCCATTGTATTTTTCTTGCATTGCTACATTTAAACAAACAGAGTGTCTGGAGAGGACGATGGACTCTTTGGCGCAAATGTAGATGAGGAGTTACAAAGGTGCATACCTGTACTCTTATTTCATATTCCAGTGTTCAGTATTTCATTTATTGTCTTTGTATTTGTTCTACTGCTTTGCACCTTTTTTACTATTTTTATATACTAGGTATCTTTCTTCTTATTCTCATGTGAATCGTATTGTCTTTGCTGCTACATTGAAATAAATAGAACTGTATCTCTTTCTTTTACATGTCTTTCTTCATACTAACTTGCATTCATGTCCACTGTATGTTCGGCATTGCTACTTTGGAAGAAACAGATTGGTTGGATAGGAAGATGAATTCTTATATGCAACAACAAAGGGGTCTGTAGTACAATTTTCGAAAAGGTATACCAATTGTGCTAGTAAATTAAACATACAAAATGGGGGGGGGGGGGGGATATAATGTTGGACTAGAAAATGATGATTTGGAAACAATGGGCCTTTGTGTCCTCTCCATTTCTAATTTTTCCATTTCCTATTATCCCTTTTTCTTTCTAATTTCTCTGCTTAGTCGTCTTTTTGAAAATGCCTTGGTGCACAGGTTGGTAGTCTGACGGATTCAAATTTATGGTCATGCTTCTACCTTATTCCATACTCACCTACTTTGTCAATTGCAGGTTCTAGGCTGGTGGGTTCAAGATTGTGCCTCAGGCTTCAGAGGTTCCGCAATATACATATTGGTCATCATGCCCCACCATCATTCCCTATTTACTGTTACACATTTTTTCAGTCAAAATATCCGAGGCATACAATTTAACCCTTGGGTCCTCATGTTTCCTGAGTATCCCTTTACACCCTATTCCTATTTCATCAATGCATATGATTGTTTAGTCCTTCTAATGTTCATATACACATGCTTTCCTCAGAAAAAGTTGGACTAGTGAAATGGCCATAAGAAGTCAGTCATCCCAAACATCAGCAGACCGACAAGGACAAAGGTAAAGATGCATACATTATGTTCCTCGTACGTTTACCAAACAAATATCTTGAGATATTTATTCATATATGGCATGGAGAATATGTTGATGTCATATGCAACACATACTTTGCAGTTCATAAGAAGTATCAACAAGTGTAAGCGAGACGCCAAACATAGTGCAGGTTCCGCAGAGTAAAAGGTCTGGTTGCAAAAATATGGCTCCATAGTTCATCCAAGTTGTGTGTCTACTTGTACATTTATGCCAGGGAAAAAAAGAAAACAAAAAAATAATGCACACTATCATTCACATTACTTTTCTTGTTCAAAAATTGTCACCAGGTCTAAACTTGTAACACCTAAAATACTATCAATAGAAGGCTTGAATAGCCGCCGAACTGGAAAAGTGTTTATCGGATACATAATGGTCGTCTATAACACCTACTTGGACAAGGCAACCAAAACTAGATCCATTATGTGTGCTAACATGACAGACAAGGAGGCCCTGATGACAGTCACACTGACTATTCCTACACAACTTGTCTAGAAACATGCATAAAAGATATTTCCAGGTAATGGGATATCCATTAAAAATTTTAATATATTTCCCAAAATAGTATATGACCGATTGTGATCATATTATATCCCTCAACGAAACAAGTATTGTGGAAAAAATTCCCGCTATTTGTTTAGAATATCATTTTGTCCTAGACACAACCATAATCCAACTTGCACAGAGCAACGACGTTTACCCAATTGGAACCATTGGCGCAACTGTCACACTTGCGAGAAAACTTGGCTCACAACACATTCTCCATATAAAATATGGAGAGTCAAACAACAACAAGGCAATGGTACCGTTCTCCATATCCAGTTTTGTCCTTTACTTTTCCATGTCCATGTATCTCGGTTAAGTTACACAAATATTGCACTGTTCCATGTTGCAACTGCAATTGTTCGATACCTATTCAAATTTGTTTTCATCAATGGAACAACAATTGCATAAAGGGAAATTTTCACTTATGTTCTTCAAAAATATAACAAAGGAAAGACACTTTAAAGAAAGGATCTTTCGTACAACCCAAGCAACATTTGTAACAGAATTGTGAGTAGACATAGTATAGGATCTCAAGAAACTAACTAGCTCAACAACTGTTGTGCATATACATCTACACATTCAACCTCACTTTGCTCCTAAAAATAGTCTTCCCCAAATTTCTGCAGTTATTATTATTATTATTTATTTTTTGGGGGGTTGTGCATATGTATATTATATTGTTCAATATATTAAATTCTATGCTTATGTTTCTAGGTTGAAGGTGTTTTGGTTGCAGCGAATGTGTACTCAACCCCCTTTGAGCCTGTATGTGCGAAATGCAACTCTCATGCTTCTGCTTTTTCTTTCATAAGTGATGATACGATTGATTGTCTGCGATGTAGAAAAAAATGTCCATACATATATAGACATTGCCTCTATGTTTCCATCCGAACCATGGGCAGCAAAATTGTGCATTATACAATTAGACAACCTCTGTTACAATATGTGCTTCCCGGGTTAGCATAATTGTCATATGAAGCATACATTCAGAAAAAGTCAAACAATATCTACATGTTGCACGACTTTCAGATACATAGCAAATTTACCTTAAATGACAACAATGCAATATTGCATATCGGCTGGAAAAAAAAAAAAAAAACATATCAAGCTTTGGCAGGAAACGAAAATATCTCATGTGTGTATGTAATTTTTCTTCAACACCCAGATGGATGTTCGTCGGACTCGAGTTCTTCCGAGTTTACATCTTGCTAGCAACATACAAAAAAGATCTTTCCAGGAAATGGAATATCTATTGCAGATTTGAATATATTGGACCTTATTTTCCCTCTTCTATACTTGACCAAATTCCTGTTTCTTTTTCCCCATTTTGAGGTCTTCTTATAGCTAGCGTATAGTGGCGAAGCTCCACTTGTTTTGTGTTGTCTTGTGTTTGAAAGACTTTTATTCATATCCCATGGCCTCGTTTACTTTCTTGTGGGAACATATATATCAAATTGTTTGATGTAAAGTTCGATGTGTGCAACTCTATGGAACCTTGTTGAATATTTCTTGACTCCTTTTGTGTTCATGTGTTTCCTTTTGCCTCAACTTTCAATACATTTGGTGTTTACTTGGCTCTTGGTTGTATGCTTCATTCTGGAAAATTAATAATACATTCAGGCTCTTCACAGTTTTTCTATGATCTTAAAGACTATAGAGGACATGCTTTTCCCTTTAATATAAGCTTTGTGACGCAAATGTGATATGTGGCTCATTTTAACACTTTTCCTTGATCGATGAACTTAGCAAAATTAATCTCCTAGAATAATTTGAAATGAAAGAATATATACTATGCGAAGTCCAATGGAACTATCATATCAACAAGAAGACATTAAAATTCAAATTCGTTGTTGTTATACTTGCGGTGAAGCTGACTGTACAATAACTTTACTTACACATCCCAAAATTGATTTTCTTGTAGCTTTTCGATGCTTCTCTTATACAAACAAATCCTGGAAACTATAAGCATGGATCACTGTATATATTCCTTTATTGAAGAACCTGTTCACATGTTTAATGTACTTCATAGTTACTATTAAGACCTATTGAAAAAAAAATGGGATCGCAGGTTCCCGGATAGGCGGGTTCAAAATTGCGTTTCCATTGTTCTGCCACCTGAAAACAACACCCGGACTTCCATGATCTACAAATTAGCAAACAAATTCCCCTTTATCTTGTTTTTAGCACTTTTCCTTGATCGATGAACTTAGCAAAATTAATTTCCTAGATCGATGGGGCTTTCTTACACCTATTCCCGCTTCCGAAAATTGCCATCCCCTTTATTTTTTCCCTCTGCTTTCCATTTCTGGTTACTTACTCATTTTTCAGAAAATGTCTAGGTGTGGGAGTTGGCGGACTCACGACTTCATATTTCCACTTACTTATATATCACTAGCCAGACCAGTCGCTTCCCCGTTTCATACTGATTTTTTTTTTTGGATTGCGGGTTCCTGGATAGGTGGGTTCAAATTGTGTTTCTATTGTTCTGGTGCCTGCAAACAACACCCAGACTTCCGTGAAATACAAATTAGCAAACAAATTCCCCTTTATCTCATTTTTAGCACTTTTCCTTGATCGATGAACTTAGGAAAACATTTTCCTGGAATAATTTGAAATAAAAGAATATATACTATGTGAAGTCCAATGGAACTATCATATCAACGAGAGGACATTAAAATTCAAATTTGTCATTGTTATATTTGTGGTGAAGATGACAGTACAATAGCTTTACTTAAACATCCCAAAATTGATTTTCTTGTGGCCTTTTTACGCTTCTCATATACAAATAGATCCTGGAAACTATAAGCATGGCTCACTGTATGTAATCCATGATTGAAGAACTTTTCCACATGTTTAATGCACTTCATAGTTACTATTAAGACCATCAGTGGGGCTTTCTTACAACAATTCTCTCTTCCGAAAATTGCCATCCCCTTTCTTTTCTCCCACTACTTTCCCTTTCTGGTTACTTACTAGTTTTTCGAAAAATGTCTAGGTGTGGGAGTTGGCGGATTCACATCTTATAATTTCCATTGTTACTTTTATATCACCAGCTCGACCGACCGCTTCCCCGTTTCATATTGAACAAAATTTTATAATCCCAATTTCCCGGATAGGTGCGTTCAACATTGTGTTTCCATTGTTCCGTTGCCTGCAAACAACACCCAAAATTCCGCGATCTACAAATTAGAAAACAAATTTCCCTTCATCTCATTTGCTTTCGCTTTCTGTTTACTTGGTCCTTTTTCCAAATGTGTCCTTTTTTCGAATTTCTCCTAACTTTATATACAACATCCAAAGTTCTGCAATATACAAATTGACCCTTGAAATATGTGATTGTCTCATGTTTTGTGTTATGAATATTGCATTCAATAGTTGGAGTAGATATAGTTTGACCATCGGGCCCTCACATTTCCTGAGTAGAGCTTGTGGCCTTGTTTTCAAGCCTGTCAATATTTCTTATTCTAAGTATGTCTAATGATTTTATATCAAGAGTTCGACCAACCTATTTTCCATTTCATACTTGGCCACTATTACCATCGTCAGTTCCTGGACAGGCTTACTCAACATTGCGCTTCCACTGTTCTGCTATGTACAAACAACACCCAAAATTCTGCAATATACAAATTGATGGCCGAAATCTGTCATTGTGACATACAATTTGTCCATCGACCCCTCGCATCTCCTGGGTATATCTTGTGACCCTATTTTTGAAACTTGCCTGACCGCTTTCCATACTTGGCCATTTCTTGAAATCTGTTTAGCGGGTTGGCGGGTAGACGTAATGTACACTTCTTAGTCGATCTTTCCATCCCTTCTACCTTTGTGCTTCTTTCTAGATATGCAATTATTAAGATTTAATAGTAGTAGTCCATCGTGCAAAAAATGTTAAGATTGTCATTCATGTCTAGAAGGCCAGACAAGATTTGTCATTAATATGAATTAAACCAAGATTTGCAAAAAAAGAGTGTTATCCTTGCCACATTCACAGTTTTTTCTAAATATGCAATTAATACGATTTAATGGTAACAATGTATTGTGCACGAACCTTGGAGATTGTCATTGATCAACGAAAGTCTCGAGGAGATCTTCCATTGATATGCATTAAATCAATATTTGCGGAGCGTTATATTATCCCTCCCCAATTTTCATTTCAAACATCATCTGGAGAAAACGAAAATTCTCGTTAGCTTATGGCAGCAGTTCCACAATATCTCTATCCATATACAATAAAAACCTTCGGTAATGATTGACAGAGGTTCCAGTCTTCCAGGTCATATTCTTACTACTCATCTCCCTTCGCCCAGGAGAAAAAAAGTAGGTGGTCCCTTGGTGCACCGAGAGATATATTTCAAGCCAAAGAATTCCAAGGTGACCTTGCCTACTTAGAGAACCTGCCCACCTGCATTGATGGCTGGCGTAGAGGTTGATGTGATGGATTTGAAAAATACTTCAAAATAAAATACAAATGCAAAGCAATTTTTAACTTTCGATGAAGGCTATATATAGAAAGGAGAAAGAGGTTTCAACAAAAAAAGGAAGTGTAACATTCAATGTAGGAAACATGAACTAATATTTGAATGCAAAAGGTGTCTAATATATGAGTCAAAGAAATTGCAGGATACATGATTCATTCCCCCCCACTCCCTCGACCATGAGGGGGAATTGTTTTTAAGAATGAAAGATAAAAAATGCCAAAAACCATGCAATTTTTTTCTTTAAAATGCAAGCTAAAAAATGCATTACCCAAAAAATAGATTTCAAAATTTCTTTTTGTTTGATTGTATATGCATTGAACTCAAATAAATACAAGTTCTTTCTACTTTCTTACTTTTAATGAAATAATCCATTGTATATACAAGGGAATATGAAGAAAAAAGATCAAACAAAATGTCCACTCAAAATGTTGACAAGTACTCAAAGAATTATTCAAACAAGAACCCAAATAATGTCAAAGGGAAAGAAGACAATAACTCCTTGAAATCCTAAAAAACGAGCAACAAAAATCAAAGATTAAGGCTGGGTTGCAACAAAAAATATAGTCTCAAGCATTCAAAAGACCAAATATTTCTAATGAAGGCAACAAAGAAACTCAAAACAAAGCAGCCTTTGAAATTTCAACTTAACGAAAACTTAAAAAACAATCAAGTTAATCAAAAGTATGAAGAATTTTGTGATGAAGATCAGACTACTGGAAGGTAGGCTCAACCAATGGATCTTATTAGCCCAAGGAATTCATACAATTTTTCAAATTAAAGAATTTGCAAACACAAGTCAAAAACAAACCCTTAGGACTCGGGTACAAAGCCTCCAATCATAGAACTAAGAAAAATAGGGAAAAACTCTTGAAACCAGGAAAAATTGGAGATCAAAGATTATGTAAAAAGGGAGAGAAAGAGTTGATAAGGGGTCAATGATCCTCAAAATCCTAGTAGGGAGCATTAGTAACACTCTTTAAACCACTAGGGAGGAGCGTTAATGCTTTGTAAATCATTTTGGGGGAGCGTTCATGCTTGGAAATGTTGAAAAAGACACAAGAATTGCCCAGACTTAGAAGAGAGCAGGTTAATGACACTGTAAACTTATTAATGAAGAAGACATAATAGGAAAAGTCCAAAATCAAGAATCAAATAAGATCAAAGCAAAAAAAAGACTCAACAAGGACTAGACGAACCAAGGGAATGTTAGAAAAACAAGATCGCAGAGAAATAAAATAAAATAAATGCATAAATAAAACATAAACGATACACAATACAATAGAGAAATGGCTATACATGGTTCACCCAGTGTGGGATACGTCCACTAGAGAAATTTTCAGGTCCTTCCTTTATTATTATCTAGCAAATGAAGAGATACAACCTACAACACACCCGTTGTATCTTCCTCTTCTTTACTCTCACAGTCTCCTCTCTCAGAATACAATATTCGCAATGATGCATAGCCGCAATACATTTCCCTCATAAAAGAGGATTTCCTTCTAGGGAAAAAAAAACATAACATAACTTCTATCGTCAGATATGCGACCTTATAATGAACGATCTAGATTTACAATGAAATTACAATATATATTTACAAGGAAATTTTTCCTTTGGGGGCCTGCTTTCCCTTGGACCCTGCAGAGGGGGTAACCCCCCTCTGCACTCCCCCACATGGAGGAGTGTACATTCTTCTCGAGTGTAAAGTCTTCATGGGGTATAAACACGGCTGAAAACAAATACCTATAAATCGGGAAGATAATCAGGCTCCATAACCAACAATCTCCCACTTGGAGACTAATCTCAACAAATCCACCGCTATTGTATATGATGGACTATGATTCTTCTTTGACTTGGAAAATTTCTCATCTTCATATTCATTCTTAAAGACCAACTGAAACTAAGTAGGAACTCAGTTTCTTTCTGGTTACTCCCTTTGTTAACATGTCTGCAGGATTCTGGATAGTGTGTATCTTTTCCAACTTGAAATGTCCATCTTCCAAGACCGATCATATGAAATGGTACCTGAGATGTATATTCTTAGTCTTAGAATGGAAGGTTGATTTCTTTGCAAGATAAATGACACTCTCACTCTCAGAGTACAACCTTTTATTCTCCTCCGTATTTCCTAATTCCTCCATAGACCTATGTAACAAAATCATTTCTTTACTAGCCTCTGTAGCAACAACTTACTCTACCTCTGTTGTTTAAAGTGAAACAACCTTTGCAGTTTTAAAATCCAACTTACTGTTGTTCCACCTATAGTAAAAACATACCTTGTGGTGCTCCTCCTGCTATCTTTGTCACCTTCCATATTGTTGGCAGCCAATTACATTTTTCATTACCTCATAAGCTGCCTACACCAATGTTTCACAAACATTGGTTTTCCATCGCAAATTTCAAATGAACGACGTCTTTATTCTTTGTGACTTTTCGAATGCTTGTCTTCGCTAAGTCTTCACAATTGTAAGCATGAAAATTTCTCCTCTACAGGTCACATTTTGATCATTATCTGAACTGTTGATACTGTCATCATGCTTATTGCGACTATTTTTATTGGTCTTCACATGATCAGCACTATCCTTTGATCGGTTTTCATACTTCGATGGTTTGCAACAACTCGGTTTTATTAAAGA
>JZKD02S2064661.1:200333-211421 GCA_000966675.3 Picea glauca
CAATAAACCCATGTTTTTCTAGTTGCATCATCAATAAAAGTAACATAATAACAAGAGCCACTAAGAGATGATACCTGAGATGGTCCCCATACATCTTTATGACCAATCTCTAATCTTTCACTCTTCTTTTCTTTTCCGACTATGAGAAATATGACTCTCTTATCTTTTTCATAAACACAATGCTCACAGAAATCCAAATCAATTTGTTTAATATCTGGCAACAAATGTATTTTGTTAAGTATATGCATCCCCTTCTCACTCATGTGTCCAAGCCTATGATGCCACAGTGTTGTATCCACTCCTAAAGAATCTAAAGAGATAGAAGAGTTAGTATTATGAGTACATAAATACAATGTACCTTCCTTATCTTCTTTTTCTATCACCAATGATCCTTTGGTGACCTTCCACACCTTTTCTGTAAATATGGATATACAACCTTCACTTTCCAACTACTCTGTTGAAATTGGATTTTTCCTTATATGTGGAACATGTCTTACCTATTTCAACAACAATTGGTTTCCATTGCTTTGCTTTATTTTTACCTTTCCCATTCCAACAATTTCGCATGGTGCATCATCACCCAAATGAACCTGTACAAAATCACCTTGAACATAATCTAGAAAATGTTTCCTATGGGGTGCGGCATGAAATAAAGCCCTTGAATATACTACCCAAGACTCATAAATATTATGTACAGAAAGAGTCAAAGCATCTTATAACACATCACTTATTAGATTTTCTTCTTGATTTTTCTCATGTTGCCCATCTCTTTGTTTCTTTGGAGCTCTGCAGTATTTCTTCAGATGTCCTTTCTTCCCACAATTTCAGCACTCTATCTTTCCAAATGTGGATTTGGATCTTACCTTCCTAGAATTCCCATGGCTCCTTGAGCGCTTTCCTCTATCCTTTTGTCTTCCAATGTTCTCCATGTTCAACGCATTACCTAATGTCTCACCTGTTCTTTTCCATTGCATTTCCTTGCTAAGGATAACACCAAAAACATCATCAAATTTTAAAGTATTTGAACAAGAGACAAATTTACCTACAACCATGACCTAGTCATTCCATCTTTTTGGAAATGAGCGCAAGATTAGAAGAGCCCCGACCTCGTCATCAAAGTCCACTTTTATAGAACTTAGTTGATTGCTAACTATATTAAACTCATTTAAATGATCTGTAACAGACCCACCTTCTGACATCTTCATATTAAATAATGTCTTCATTAGAAATACCTTTTTGGATGCCGAGGGTTTTTGATACAGTTTAGCTAATGCATCCATCAGCTCCTTCGTTCTATTTTCTTTCAAAATATTGAAAGCCATCGATGTTGTTAGGCTCATCCATATCGTTCCTAGTGGCTTTCTGTCAAGAACCTCCCATTCTTCATCCTTCATGGCCATCAAATTTTTTTCTATTCCACACAATGGTAGGAATAGATCCTTCTGATATAAATAATATTCCATCTGCATCTTCCATAACTTTTAGTTTTGGCCGATAAATTTGTTGACCCTAAACTTTTCATCTTCCACAAATGCTCGCACTCGAACCAGGAAACCTCTTTTTCTGTGAGTTACCTTTTGCTCTGATACCAATTGTTATAAAAACAGGAGCACATAGCAATAAAATAAAATAAATGTGGAATTAAAACATAGAAGATACATAATACAATAGAGACAGAGATATACATGGTTCACCCAGTGTGGGCTACATCCACCAGAAAAATTGCCATGTCCTTCCTTTATTATTATCCAACAAATGAAGGGATACAACCTACAACACACCCACTGTAACTTCCTCTTCTTTTCTCTCACAGGCTCATCTCTCAAAATACAATATTCATAATGATGCATAGCCACAATACATTTCCCTCATAAAACAGGATTGCCTTCTAGGGAAAAAAACCCTAACATAACTTCTACCATCATATCTGTGACCTTATAATAAACGGTCCAGACTTACAATGAAATTACAATATACATTTACAAGGCAATTTTTCATTTAGGGGCTTCGCCCCCAAACCCCCGTTTTCCCTCGGTCCCCGCAGAGGGGGTAACCCCCCTTTTCACTACCCGACATGGAGGAGTGTACATTATTCCGGAGTGTAAGTATTCATGGGGTATAAACACAGCTAGAAACAAGCACCTTTGAATAAGGAAGATATTCAAGCTCCAGAACCAATAGGGAAGACTAGCCAAAGTTGTTCCCTAGTGGAGTCGCCATTTTTTTGTTGTGCGAAATTCACCCTAAGGATAGGTTTAAGTCTCCTTAGATCAATCTATGCTCTAAGATAGACATGAAACAAATGGTTGTTACTTTACTTATATATCTAGTTCATTAACCTATATATACAAGAAGGGAGACTTACTTGTTTCCCTAAGTTTTTCCTCGTTGCTCCATCCTCGCTACTCCAATTCATTCAGAGATCAAAGAGACCTGGAAGACAAGAGGTAGTCAAACCTGTCTACTTCTACTATATCTTGTTAGGTAAGAACTAAATCTATCTATATTTTATTTGACGTCAGCATAGACACTATCATAACAACATAGTGGAAGTAATAGGCCAAGTTGATATTAATGAAAATACAATGAAAAAGGCACTTATAAATCACGTTTGATGTTGAAAAAATATTCTATAAGATCTCCAGTCTATCCCTTGCATGAATGTATTTAGATAAAAATTATGATGCTTCAATTGGATTCCCCACCCCCCAATTTAACCCATGAATGGCCTTGTTTATATAAAACTTGAGAGGTTTTAACCACCATAACATTTCAAGGGAATGGTTGAGATCTTTACTCAGGTTAGAATTTAGTACCCAAAATGGAGGGAATGTGAATGACTCGAGTGGATGAGTCATCCTTTGACCATAACCATACAAAAGTGTCCCATTATTTTCCCACAGAAAAAGGTGGATTGACCTTATCAAGACTAACGCTCAACCAATACTGGCCACACAACATTAGTAACACTCCTAGACAATTCATTAGGGATCATTAACGCTCCCTATACATGGGAAGGGGGGAATTAGAGGTCAAACAAGGCTCAAAACTTAGGGAAAGTGGTTAGGATTCAACATTTTCTTAGTGTTTTCTCATTCACCATGTCTTACAGAACAAAACCAATTTTTATTCATGGTGTCAACATGTACGACACTCAATACAATGCATGCAACACTTAGTAAGGTGCATATGACACTTGATAAAGTGCATGTGACACTTAGTAAGGTGCACACGACACTTTACGATACTTTTGAAATTTAGGGTGTGGGAAAGATGAGACACATGAGTGTGACATTTAAGTGTGTAACAAAGAGGGGTCAAAACCTTTAAAGCAAAAATTAAGAATGATAAATCCAAAATTGAATCCCTTGGTAAAAATGGAATTAGAAAAATTGAAAAGAGATGGTACAATTTTTTTTATCAAACATTCAGAATGGATTTCAAATCCTCTGGTAGTAAAAAAAAAGAATGGAGAGATTTTTCTTTGTGTGGATTTTCGAGACATCAATCGAGAAAGTATTAAAAATAACTACCCACTTCTAAACATGGAGATGTTATTGCAGCAAGTCATTGGTTTTGCATTAATGCCTATGCTAGATGGACTTTATGGATATAATCAAGTCCTTTTGGTTGAAGAAGATAGACCCAAGAATTCATTTGTTACACCATGGGGAACATATGCCTATGCCTGCATGCCACTCAGATTCAAGAACTCTAGTGAAACATTTCAAAGAGAAATCGACCATGCTTTTAATGATTTAATTGGGAATTTTATGGTAGATTATCAGGATCATTTAATAGTTCAATCAAAATTAAGAGAAAGGAATTTTAAACATCTCATACAAGTTTTTGAATGATGCAAGATGTATGACATATATTTGAACCCAAAAAATTGTGTTTGCAATTTTAGAAGGAAAGCTCCTAGGTCGCATAGTGAGTAAAGAGGTCATACACATTGATCTAGAAAGGATTAAGGAAATAAATGACTTAAATCCTACTACATCTCATAAGGAAGTATAATATTTCTTTGGAAATATAAATTTTGTATGAAGATTTGTTTCAGATTATGCCACGATTGTCAATCCAATAAATAAGTATCAAAAATTCGAATGGATGCCAAAACCTCAAAAGTATTTATTAGAAATCAAACATGCAATCACTATTGCTCCTATTCTTGTTAGTCCTTATTTTAATAAAGATTTTGTATTATATTTATTTTCTTCAGAAGAGACTATCACCTCCATCCTTATCCAGAAAAATGACAAAGGAGAAGAACTTCCAATTGCTATCATGAGAAAAACCTTGTATGACTATGAACTAGATTACTCTATTATTGAAAAAAAATCCCTTTCTCTAGTCAAGGAAGTATCTCATTTTAGGACCTACATTTTATCAACTCACATCATTGCTTATGTACCACATTCACCTATTAAAAAATTTCTCTATCATTATCTAAGAGAAGGGAGACGGGAAAATTGGCTGGCTAAGCTTCAAGAATATGATTTAGAAGTTAACCCTCTAAAAATTGTTAAGGGACAAGAACAATGCAAACTAGTGACTGGAATTGAAACTATAAATATTTATTCCCTAAATACAAGTGGGGCCATCATACAAAGTTCATCTCTAACAACATGTGAGTGGTATAAAGACATAATATTTTATCTGAATTATAGCCAATTTCCTGTCGAAATGTCTCATAGAGAGACAAGATCTTTAAATATGAAGACCAACCAGTGTGTATTAGGAGTTCTATTTCGAATAAAATTTGATGCTATTCTATTCAGATGTTTAGATCATTTAAAGGTGAATAAATGTTGCAAGAGATTCATAAGGGAGTTTGTGGTGGACATTTCTCACATGTTACAACTTCTCACAGAATAATTCAAGTTGCTTATTATTGGTCGACCATGTTCAAAGATGTTTATTCAACAATTTAAAAATGCCTCCCCTGCCAAAAAAATTCAAGAACGATCAAAATAACAACGATTCCACTACATTCTATAACATTTGAAGAACCATTTTCATAATGGGGATTGGATGTAATTGGCCCAATAAACCAAAAATCTAGTAAAGAAAATTTGTATATCCTTATTGCCACCGAATATTTTAAAAAGTGGCAAGAACCTATGGCCCCGAGAACTATTGACTTAGAACAATTGATCCTTTTCTTAAAGGATAATATTCTATCCAAATCCGACATCCCTAAAAAATTCATAATAGACGATGGTTCAATTTTTATTGGGTTCAAATTTACAATTTTTTGTGGAGAATATGATATTATCATGAGTCAATCATCCAAATATTACCCTCAAGGAAATGGTTTGGCTGAGTGAACTAAAAAAATGTCGATTCAAATTATTAACAAGAAAATTTCAGCAAACCATAAAAATTGGCATTAGAAGTTGACAGACTTGTTTCGGGCAAGCTATCTCACTCCAAAAGATAGCATTCGACATTCACTATACACCCTAGTCTATGGAAAAGGAGAAAGAATGGCATTAAATATCAAACTGAATGCCTTGGTCATTTCCATAAACAATCAAGATATGGAATAAGTTTCACCTCTGCAAAAATGGTACCACGGGATTTTTCAATTATAAGAACAAAGAGTACAAGCAGTAATGACCATGAAAAAATAGACAACAAGTGGTTAAAATAAAATTTGAGAAGAGAATTGTTTTATGATATTTTCAAAAATATCAACTAGTTCTGTTATGGAACAAAGAAAAGGAAAAATCATCTTTTCAACCAAAATTGGAAGCTCTTTGGATTGGTCCATACCATATTGAAAAGGTTATTGTTTTAAATTCTTATTTTTTGAAAGACATGAAAGAAACAGTTCAAGTATTGCTTGTAAATGGGCAATAACTCAAGAACTTCTTTTGTTAATCCCCAGTTCTCAACTTGTACATAGTCCTTTGAAATAGTCTTCATGCAAATTTTTGAGGTTCGTTTGATGCCCAACTTGTGCTTTACGTACCAGGACTAAAGAATAATTTTCTCTCAGTCTCATCTATGGAGGATAGGGGTTTTTTCATTATTTTTTAGAGAGGGAAAGTACTCATACGCCTAGAGACGACTATCATGGACAAATCATTGGTCATTGGGGTTAGAGAGGGCACTTTATAGCAGTTGCAAGGAAATCTTGTTCATTCCTTGGTACATGACAATGACAACGTCTATGGTACGGGCGTTTGGGACACCTACACTAGAGGGTGTTGTCGATTCTAAGGGGGATTTTTATAGGTCTTTTGGAGTTCAACATTGAGTAGTAGAGAGTGACTATGCAAAGGGTGTGCACTTGAAAAGAATTCCAAGGCTACTTTTCAAAGAAGCGAGAGTAGGTCCAAGGGGATCTTGGATCTTATACATTCAGACATCAGTGGACCGAGGTCAATAGCATCATTTCCGGGAGCATCATACTATGCGAAGTTCATTGATGAATTTTCTAAGAAAACCTAGATATTATTTATAAAGACCAAGGATGAGTTCTTCTATCAATTTCAAGAGTTAAGGGCTCAAGTGGAGAACTATACAAGGAATAAGATCAAGGTCTCGAGGTCAGATAATGGGGGACAATACACCTCCAATGAATTTAAGGATTTCATCAAGGAGGCAGGGATCAAGAGAGATATGATAGTCTCATACAACCCTATGCAAAATGGGTTGCAGAGAGAAATAATTGGTCCATCATCGATTCTACCAAGGCTATGATACATGACGAGGATTTTCCTATGTTTCTTTGGGAAGAGGTGTGTAATACAACAGTATATGTGCATAACATGAGTCCTCACCAGATATTGGGGGAAAAGACTTCAGAGGAATAATTCTCAGGAGTGAAGCTAGAGATAGGAAATTTGAGGATCTTTGGTTGTCCAGTCTACATCCATGTGTCTGTGGAGAAAAGGACAAAGTTGGAGCCTTCGGGATAGAAGGGTATATTTTTGGGGTACAACAAGACCTCAAAGGGTTACAGGATCTTCACTCTAGCACAATGATAGATAATTGTGAGAAGAGATGTTAAGTTTGAGGAGAACTTGGAATCTAGGAGACCTTAGGAGTCATCATCACTGACAGAGGATGAGGAGCAACAGGTTTTGAAGGATGAGTAGCAATCAACAACTTCTAGTTCATGGAGTCAGAATTCAGGTGGGAAGGAGGACTTAGCCCCTTCCAGTTATGTGAGGAGAACCAAAGAGTTATTATAGACATTGAAATATGTTGGTGAAGCTCTTAGGAATGCATTGATAGAGTGTAGTCCTCCATGGATTTTTTTTAAATATATGGAACTTATGAGTAACATCATTGATGTTGAGCCTTCTAGTTTTGAGGAAGCAATAGATCAGTAGGTTTGGTGGGATGCCATGGTAGAGGAGTACACCTCTATTATGAGGAATGATGTTTGGGACATAATGTTGAGACCGGAGGGGAAGAAAGTTGTGAGTTCCAGGTGGCTCTACAAGATCAAGCATGTTGCAAATGGTAACATCAAGAAGTTCAATGCAAGGTTCATAGCGAGAGGTTTCTCCTAGAGAGAGGGAGTGGAATATGAGGAAAAATTTTCTCCAGTCACTAGGTATGCTTCTATTTGAGTTGTTATTTCTATTATTTCAGTTATGAGGTGGAGGATTCATTAGATGAATGTCAAGAAACCTTTCCTTAGTGGAATCATCTAGGAGTATGTATACATAGAGAAACATCGGGGCTTTGAGGTACATGGGAGAGAATCTCATGTGTGTAGGCTTAAGAAATCCCATTATGAACTCAAAAGGGTGCCCAAAGCATGATATTCCAGGATTGACACATACTTGTAAAGTATGGGCCTTACCAAGAGTGAGGAGGATCATAAGTTATACTTCATACTTGTTGGGGTTGATCCTCTCATATTGGTAATGTACATAGATGATTTATTTCTTGTAGGTGCAGAGGAGCTTATTATAGGGTGCAAAGCAAATTTAGCAACTAAGTTCGTGATGAAGGACATTGGCTTGATGGATTATTTCTTGGGGTTAGAGGTATGGTAGGTATCAAGAGAGATATTCCTTGGACATGGGAAGTACGCAGAAGAGATATTGAGGAGATTTGGGATGGAGGACTGTAGACCAATGGCTACAACTATGGTTACCAATCTAAAGAGGGTTTAGAATTGAGATTCAAAGTTAGTGGATCCTAGGATATATGGACAATTGATAGGGTCCTTGATGTATTTGGGCAATACCATTCCAAATATATGTTTTTTTGTGAACCACTTGAGTTAGTTCATGGTCGAGCCGTGGTAGGTGCATTAGATAGCAACGAAACATGTGCTCAGGGACTTGAGAGGTACAATGGAGTATGAATTGAGGTATATTGCAGGTGATGGAGTGAGTTGTAGGGATAGCCAAACTCAGATTTGGCAAGGAGTGCAGTAGAAAGAAAGAGCACCTCGAGGTGTTTCTTCAAATTGGGATTAATAGTGATTACATGCTGCACGAGGAAGCGGACTTTTGTAGCACTCAATTCAACAAAGGTAGAGTACATGGTAGCAAGTATGGATATTTGTGAAGCCATTTGGCTTCACAAATTTTCTTACGAGTTTATTTGATTAGAAGTTGGATCTTACAGTGATGTACTACGATAATTAGAGTTGCATCAAACTCTATGAGAATCTAGTATACCATTATAGGTTCAAGCATATAAACATCACATGTCACTTCATTCAAGATAAGATCCAAAGAGGAGCAGTAAAGCTTCAGTATGTTTCCATAGATGAGTAGTTTGTAGACATTCTGACCAAACCCTTGGTTAAAGGGAAGTTTGTGTTCTTCATAGACAAACTTGGAGTGGTGCATAATACCTTCCTCACTAAGAAGGAGTGTTGATGTTTGTAGCATCGGACAAGTACTTACGCAAAGGTCTAAGTGTTTAGACATGTGGAAGTCATGCAAATCCTTCTACCTTGAACTTTACTTTAGTTAAAGGAATTATTAAAGTGAAGTGTTTTTATTAGTGAGTTGAGTTTTATTTAAAGAAATGCTTTAATTAGCATTAGTGAATTAAATAATAGCCTTTGATCTCAAGTGAGGTGAAAATTAATCTCAATTTTCAATCACAGGGTTAGGTCATAACTCAAGATTATAAAAGCATGGAAACAGTGAAGGAAAAGACACTTGATACATTGATATAGAGCGGAGAAGGACTTTTTCTCAAGAGGATTGGATCGCAAAGGACTGCGATTCAAGGAGATCATTGATAAGTGGAGAATGGCTTCCATCTAGAGATCAAGTCAAGGAGAAGAAAGAATAGAGGCAGTTGCAAGTGGGTTTTAGCAGATTGAAGATGCAAAAGTAGGGCTGTGTCGTACAAAGTTGTTGTACAATATTTGAGTGTGTGTACATGGGTTTTAGTGGAGACAAGCGTGTATATAGGGGTTTGCTTAAGGAAAGTTGCGTACATCTTGAGAAGCATGAAAATCAAAGGTTGTAAATCATATCATGAGGTGTTAGGGTTTGTAGGTATTATCTATAGTTTTATGTATTTCTCTGTGGATCATTTTCCCAGGTACAAGATCCCTTGTAAGCTTTGAAGTTATTTGAATGATAATGTTAGTTGATGGGAAGAATATCTTTGTGTATTGTGGTTGAAATTTTGGTTTCCAATATTGCTTCCGCTATCTTTATTTGAGTTGAATGTTCCAGCAAGTGTATTATGTTTTGTGATCTGCTAATTTGATTTGTAGAAAGGAAATCACTAGATAACAAAATACCTACGTGTTGGAGTAAGGGGATTTCAACAAATGTGCTTGTAATTTTTTTTTTTAATTAAGTCGACTTTATTTTTATTATTTTGTTATTTTTGTTTTTAATGAGCTAACTTTAAGATTTTTTAAATTTAGTGTTTCTAACATATAACTAACACCTCAAGATCTCCCCCATACTGGGTTGTAGAGCACCTCTTGGTGAAATAATTGAGTTGGCTTTAGTTTTTTTTAAATGTTGTTTTATCTAACATAACACTAACGCCTCAACATCTTCCCCATGTTGGGTCATAGAACACCTCTTGGTGTACTTATCAATAATTGTTAAAAATGTTTTGGGCAGTGAAATGGGCCCTTGCACTCACTCAAATTCATTGATTTAATTGACTACTCTCATATAATGAGAAGCTAGCGGGGCTTACATGATGTCAGACACATTTTCCTTGGAAATCCCTTTCTCACCACACATTAATGAATTGTAATGGAGTTTAATTACATTGCTTTATTTTAATTAATTGGTGTGGATGGATTTAGAGTGTGTGGCATCATTTCTGAAAGGCCTTCCCTACTTTAAGAGGGACCATGTTAGGCACATGAAGAGAAGGAAAGAGGGATGGAAACATAAACTAGAAGAGCCTTCATGTACACTCATTTCATATATTCTCAAAATTCTAAGGCATTATGTTGCAGACAAATCCCTTCTAATCACTGTACATAAAAAATTGGCCAATTAGTTATTGCATAAGCAAGCAACTATTCTTCTAAAATTCATTGGATTGATAATCAAGCCTCCACATATCTAACTTGTAGTCGGTGATAAGTTTCTTAATGTTTTCCACATTTGATAATAGCTATTTTGGAGTTTTATTCTCTTTCACATTTTGAATTGGATTTCCATTTCCTTGTAGTTTGTCTATGCTCCATGTATTGAATTTGGCTTGTAAAAACATGCTAATATGTCTTATTTTTTCATTTTTTGCAGTGATGAAATTTTATAAAAATGAATGAACCGGAAATATTTACTCTTAAATCTACAAATTCAACAAAATTTAAATAATAATATAAGAAAGCAAAAAAATTTAATTTCAATTAGGTTTTATATGATATATATTTTTTTAAATTTAAATATTTTTTCTTTAATTATTTCGTTTATGTAAAATTCATTTATTACTATTTCACACATATTTTAAGTATTGAATATTGACAAAACCACGACCCGATTTCTGTTATTATTTTTTAATTCCAATTTGTTTTAACAAATTTCTTATAAATACTCTCAAGTTTGTTAACAATATTTTAATTATTATAAAACTATATAATAATAATAATAATAATAATAATAATAATAATAA
>JZKD02S2064661.1:211471-224532 GCA_000966675.3 Picea glauca
ATAATAATAATAATAATAATAATAATAATAATAATAATAATAATAATAATAATAATAATAATAATAATAATAATAATAATAATAATAATAATAATAATAATAATCTATTTTTAAAGTCACGGCCAAGCCAGACACCAAATTGGTGTATGAGACCCCCTCCACCCAGTGATTTTGACTGGTAAAGTCTACCTAGGTATACATACCTTACCCCCCTCTGGATTTGAACTTGTGACCTCTTATGATGAAACACATGTTCTTAACCATTAGGCCCACTCAAGATGTATGTAAAATTTTTATGTGTATGTAAAAAACAACCCAAAAAACTAACATCTTAAGTTTTTAAAACCCAAAATCCCCCTCTTTATATAAGTTTGAAAAGAATATATAAGCAAATGTTAATTTTTTTTTAAAACCTATTTTTAATTTTTCATAATAAATATTTTAAATATATTCATACACATATTCAAAATCACCACATTGAGATTTATATTATGGAAATTTTATGGGGGCCATAAAGATGGAGATCACCATTGAAACTAGTTTTGATGAGGGAGTTATAGTGCCAAACCATTAATTTACCTTATGCATCACCTTTGTTGTACCTGCCACTACTTCCTTCACCTACCATGACCTCCTTCTGCATCCCTTTTGAGCCTTCTAGTAGATGCATCAAATCTAGGGTTATTAGTGCCTAAAGTTATATTCGATGTCCATCTATAAATTGTACATTGATCAAAATTATGATTGTCAAGAAAAATGAGAACCTAGGCACACAAAGGTTGAGAGAACAAGAAGGAGTTGATGCTCACGAGCCATTAAAGACAATTTCATCTTTGTGAACCAGAGCATACACTACGATTAGGCCTAACCACACTTTCTTCGAACGAGAAACATGTTGGATTTGATATTTAAACAAGGTGAGAACTTTACCATATGATTGAAATTGTTATTTGGATATGTTAAGGGCTAAGTGACATTCTACCTTTGTCTTGGTAAGCTAAATCTAAATTTCATATCCTTATGTTGAACTCATTATTTTGTTCCAAGGAATGAAAAAATATTAATCACTTTTAGGACAAACACAAATAGTCATTAAACATAGATCTCTCTTTCCACACACACACACACTTTAATGGTCTCTAGTTACCTATTATTTTTATAGGTGGACAATTGCCTATAGTTTTCCATATAAGCTTCTCTTATATTAAGCTATAAGACTCTATCTTAATGTTTTGCTTGATATAGTGGAAAAAAGAGTGAGTGATATACCTTTGCATATTTCAAATCTAGTATCCATAAAAAAAATTCTTGTAATGAAAAGTTGAGAAAATAGAACAAATCTAGATTGGTAGAACCACAATAACATAGCCAACAAAGTGCTCAAATGTGTAGGCAAATTGCTTGATAAAATGTTTGCACTTCATTGATGAAATTTTCCATAGTTTATTTTTATTTAATTTTAATGTTCTATGCCACAAGAAGGCGAGGGTAATCAAGGGATCTCTTGGAAGATATGAATCTATACCTATTCTTCATCACATGAATCCCATTAAAACTTTCCCAAAAAAAAACCAAAGATTTTAAAGGAAAATTTTGAAAATAAAATGAAACCCTCATTTTTTTGTGCTTACCACTACTATATGTATATGCCTCTACCTCAAACTTGAGACTTAGTTGCACAAATTTCCTAAAAAGGGGGAAGATTAAACATATGTTCAGCCTCTTAATTCATGAAGGAAGAGACTATTACTACAACAACTACTACTCCATTGTTTGTCTTTGGCTTGGACACTGCTCTAACGTTTTCAACTTGACAACGAATAAGCTTGGTTGGGAAAGTACTGACAAATCCAAGTCTCGACTCTCTAAGAAACGAATTGAAAAAATAAAATTTTCAAGTATTTATTTCAATTGCTAGAATGATAGAAAAATAATCCTTTCTTTTCTTTGGTGCAAATGTTGGTGCAAGAACGACTTGTTCAAGTACTTCCTATAATAAAGTGTTTTCCTTCAAGCAAGTGCTATTCCTCATAAATCTTTATTTCCTTTAGTTCTAGACAACTTATTCTTAATATTTTATAGCTGGGGTTCAATTTGAAAGCAACGCTGAGAAACATGGTTGTTAGGAGAAATGTATACCTTTACTTTTGCACATGCCCTTGTCTTTCTTTCTAGCGAAGTTAATTTCATGTCACTTAATGTTTTGAACAACTACGATGAAGTCATCGAATGTATTTGAGTATATGTCGTAACAATTATATGTTGGTTAGATCACATGATCGGGTGGATAGATTTGGTTGGAATATTTTAGGTATTGTGAATGAATTCACAAGAGCTCTCAACACATATAGGATGCATGGGCACCATGCTTACGATGCCACCACATCTCCAATTTGCATGTGTATACAAAAAAGACATGGATATAATGTTTATAATGTAACGATGTCTCCCTCAAGTGCCAAGATATATTCCTTGGAAAACAGGAAGATCATGCAAAAAGACCATGTGGAGGTTGATTGTTCCCTTTGTTCAACATACAAATGCCACATGGAGAGCCACTATGTGTATTGCTCTTCCTGAGGTAAATAATACATAATATCCCATCTAGATATGGGCATTTGGAAGTTTATAAAACACAATGGAAAAAGACCATGTGGAAGTTGATAGTTCCCTCTGATCAATATACAAATTCCACATGGAGATCCTAGATTTTTATTGTGTGTTATGAAGTAAATAACACATCATACACTATCTATATGAGTATTTGGAACCATTCTTATTATTTATGCTACCCCTTTCAATCTTTTAGTTATAACCTCAATCCCATCCAAAACATAGTGTTGTTGACATAGAGTACAACAATATTGATCATAAAATGAGATGACAAAGGGAGTAAGTTATATGGTTGACCTGAAAATGCAATAGATGATAAACAAGTCTCTCTCTAAGGGATACTCACTCACTTTTCTTGCTATTTAGTAGGAAGCAAACGACGAACACCATCAAGTATGAAATGAAACTAGAAGCAAAGATTATTCCATTGTAGAAGTAAGTTATTGTATTATTTTATTGATTGTATCTTACTGAGTTTCTTGCATAGATTAACAAATAAACAAATTTTACTAGTCCTTGAAATTATTATGGACATAACACATTTAAAAGCAAAGAGTCTGGATTTCACTTTTTTCAATATTGTTAGTATATTCACTCTAGTAAATCCTAGGATGAAAACTATCTATATATATTACCAAATATATTGTAACATACTATAATTCAATACCATTGCATAAATATATTACCAAAAATATATAGCAAAACAAATTATACTTCATCATGATTGTTGCAATAAAAATATAAAATATACTATTATGGATATACTAGTCTTAACCATGGTTGGGGGAGGAAAATCGAGCCTTAGGCCCTAAAGCTAGCTTCTATGGCTTAAGGGTATGGAATGAGGACTCGAACCACCACATATGAGCTCAACAAGGGATCTTTGGCCTCCTAGTTGGAATGTGGACTCCATTATGAGGTTTCGAGCACTAAATATGTGTCTCATGACCCTAAACGAATTTAGAAACAGGAAACCCAAGCCTTGGGCCCTAAAGAAATATTGTAGCACTAAAAGGATATCTTTCGAGTGGTGATATGGGATGTCCATTAGGTGGTTTTATGCACCATGTAGGGTCTGGTGGCCCTAAACATGGTTAGGGTGGAAACCTAGGACTTAGTCACAAAAGGAAGATTCTATAGATCAAGGGCCATGCACATGGCCTTGAGTGAGCCGCACACAATGATAGGTCTAGGGGGTCATTGGCCAAGTATGAATATTATCCCAACTAGGATGTTTTGTGAACTAAGTACATGGGTCTTGGGGTCAAAATATGGTCCAGGAAGGAAACTCAAGCCATAGGCACTAAAGGTATACCTTAGGGATCAATGTCCATGAATAAAGTTTTGAGCCAGCACATAGGACCTATCTAGCCTAGATATTTGTTTTGAAAGTGGTAATATGCATGTTATTAGGAGGTTTTGAGCCCAAAGTATGTGTTATGAGGCTATGAACATGGATATGTGTGTAAATCCAGGCCTTAGGATTTAAAGGTAGATTCTAGAGATTAAGAACCATGGCCAATTCCTTAAACCACTACACATGACATTTCTAAGGAATATTTAGTGTTGAATGGGGATATATGAATATCATTAGATGAATTTATGAATAATTTGTGTCACAAGATCTTAAACATGGTCAAGGGAGGAAACCTAGGGCTTCGCCCCTAAAATTTCAATATTTGAGGGCTCTTGGGCCATGAGTAAGGCCTTCAACCACCACATAGGACCTATTAATAAAATCCATAGCCACTGAGTTGGGATATGGGAATGATTATGAGGTTTTGAACACCAAGGAATGGATCAGGGCCTTGATCATCATTTGGGGAGGAAACTCAGGTCGTATTCCCTAAATGAATATTCTAAGGCTTTAAGGCCTTGGATGTGGACTCAATGCATCACTCATCACCTTTCTAGCCTATATTATTAGCCTTTGTGTCCATGGACACTATTATTATGGTTTTAGAACCAAATATG
The DNA here is from genome assembly GCA_000966675.3 of Picea glauca. Lineage (NCBI taxonomy): Eukaryota > Viridiplantae > Streptophyta > Pinopsida > Pinales > Pinaceae > Picea > Picea glauca. The sequence continues at coordinate 216,059 of JZKD02S2064661.1, forward strand.
TACATTCAAGGCCATGTAAATGATATAGGGAGGGAATTTTGGCCTTACATCCTAAAGGAAGATTATGGGGTTCTAGGATCATAAAAAATGCATAAATATGTTGTCCACATTATCTTGCAAAGGTATTTTTTACCTATGAATGGGAATATGGGTGTCAATAAAAGGTGTTGAGCACGAATAAAAGGTCTAAGGTGATTGATAATGGTTCGGGGAGGAAACCCAAGTCCTAATCCTGTAAGAAAGCTTTTAGGGCATAAGGACCATGAATGGTGCCTTGAAATACCACGTTGACCAAGACTAAATGAATGTTTAGCCTTTCAGTGTAGATATGGGTATCATTATAAGTTTTGCATGATTAAGGATGGGTTTCAAGGCCTTGCTACATGGTTGGGCGAGATAACCTAAGCCTTAGGTCTTGAACGAACTTCCAAGGTTTAGGTGCCATTAGTGAATCCTTAAACTAACAAACATGACCTTTGTGGGGTATCTTTGGCATTTTACTTTGGATCTATGGGCACCATTACCATGATTTTTAGAGAATCAGGAATGGATCGCAAGGCCTTCACCATAGTCGAGGGAGGAAATTTGGAAATTAGGCACAAAAGGAAGATTCTAGGGACTAACGGCCATGACTAATTCATTTAAACACCATATAAGAAAAACCTTAAGGGATATTTGGTATGTTCTAGTGGGGAAATGGGATCCATTAGGAAACTTTGAGTACCATAGATGAGTTGTGGGGCCCTAGATGTGGTCAAGGGAAAAAAAATGGTTCTTATAAAGGAATATTCTAGGTATTCAAGGGCAAGAATGCTTCCTTGAACCACCACGCATTATCTCATGAGAGAATCCTTCACCTCTGAGTAGGGATATGAGTGCCACTAGGGAGTTTTCTTAGCCACTAGGTATGGGTCTATGGGCCTTGACCATGATTGAGTGACAAAACTCAAATTTAAAACCCTATGGTATCCTCTAGGGCTTACGGGACATGATTGAGGTCTTAAAATACCACACAAGGCCTCTCTACAAGATCTTTGGTCTCTGAGAGGGATATTGGTGCCATTAGAATGTCTTGAGAACTAGAGATGGATCACAAGGACATGGACACGGTCATGGGAGGGAAGCCATGCTTTAGGCCTTAAATCCATGTTAAATAAAGAAAACTCGAACCACCACATAGGACCTCTATAAAAATTTTGTGGCCCCCATGTGGGGATACGAGTGCCCAAGGAATTGATAAGAATTTCATGTCCCAATTTCATTAGTTGTTCAAGAAGGATGGTCGAGTCTTGTGGCCCAATAATAAATTTGAGGAAGAATAACATATCACATGGGATAAACCAATGCACTTGAAGTGCTTGTGTGCCATACATAGGGACCGAGATCTTAGCATAGGTGTTGGATAAGGAATATCTGGTAACTAAGAGTAATATGGGCTCCATTTCTTTCATTGTAAACAAGATCCTGGAAGCATGCCATGGCTTAAGACATCATTCAAGATCAAAAGTAAATGCACTAAAAAATAAGTTGATTCTCTTAGTGGTCATGGGCGATGTGTGGGGATCTATACCACCACATGGACCTTATAAAAGGAATACTTGGCCTAAGGGATGGATAGAGGCATGATTATATAGTATATAGAATTGACGAGGTAAAACATTATTCAACCACGTTTTCATTATAACATGTATCCTAACAAATGTACATAATATTAATTTCAAGTACATAAAATAAAAAATTTGAAAATATAAATAAAATAATGTTGATTTAAAGAAAATAGTTTAGGTTAATTTCAAATTTCAAAGTAAAAATGTTCATTTGAATTATATAATATATGGAATTTATGCGGTAAAACATTATTCAACCACATATTCATTAGAACATGTATCATAACACAATTATATAATATTAATTTCCAGTACATAAAATAAAAATTTGTAAATATAAATATAATAATGTTGATTTAAATAACATAGTATAATAATGATGGGTAAAATATTAAGTTTAATTTCAATTACATAAAATAAAAATTTTAAAATATAAATATGATAATGTTGATTTGAATTACACAATATAAGAATGATGGGTAAAATATTATTCAACAACATATTAGGATACATCTTTATTAAAACATAGTTTAAGTTTAAAGCACTTATTAGTCCCTGGTAAAAGCGCAAAGGGACTATAGCGATCAATAATTCGTTGACTTTGTATTAATCTGTCCTTTGACTATAAATTTTCGCATCATCTGTATTGTTCGCACTACAGAAGTAAAAACATTATTTTTTATATAAAAAAAAACTTATATGTCATCGTCTCATTGGAGAATATATTTGAGGTCTTATTGCCCGCTTCGTTGTTCCCAATGTTGTAAATGTGTAGATATCCAAAGTTTTGAGATTAGACACTCCTTTTTAATTTTTATTACATTTTCACTGAAATGTTTGCAATTCGAAAGTTTTGGGCATGGACGCTCTTTTTTTTTTTTTTACTATTACTAATGTATTTGTCTATTATTATTAGTCCTTTGTATTTGTATTGAAATGTTTGCATACCGAAGGTTTAGATAATTTACACTTTTTTTGAGGTGCTTAAATAGGCCTGACAACATAAATGTTTACATTGCGTGAGGTCCTAAAATAGGCATGACAACTTAAATGTTTTCATACCGCGAGGCCCTTAGACAACCTGACAGCCTTAAATGTTTACCTAAATAGGCCTTCGAGTACATTTTTCCTCAAAATTGTCCATACAATGTTGTAGTGAATTTGGACAATATTGTTGTCCACCGCTAGTTGAATAGGCATTGTATGTTTCATACTTCTTCTAGGCTTGGAATGGAATTTCGTCATCGTTGAAGTTACATACATTGTTTATTGGTTCGGTGGGTGATTCTTTTTCGCTAGTTCGTAGGTTGTTGCTTGTTGTTGTTTGGTTCTACTTTGAAAGGTTGGGGTCCTACATTGGAAGTTGGATTTGTTTTTGTTTTTTTACTTTGCGGGGTCCAGGTGCTGCACCCACAATTCAACTTGCACTTCTGCCATTCATCATTTCAGAGTAAGTTTTCATGCCATAATTTCATTTTCTATTCCTTCTTTGTTGTTCAGTGTTTGCAGTTTGCAAGTAAGAATGTTTTCTTATTTCTACTGGCATGCTCATCATATGATTCTGGTTCCTTCTGTGCTTCGATTGCAGTTTGGTGATCATTGGAGGTACATATGTTGTTTACTGGTTCAGTGGTTGTTGCTTGTTCGTTTGTTCGTTGGTTGCTAGTGATATAATGATGGACTAGAAAACGATTATTTGGAAACAATGGGCCTTTGTGTCCTCTCCATTTCTAATTTTTCCATTTCCTATTATCCCTTTTTATTTTTGATTTCTCTGCTTACTTGTCTTTACGAAAATGCCTTGGTGGGTGGGTTGGTAGTCTGACAGATTCACATTTATGGTCATGCTTCTACCTTATTCCATACTTACCTACTTTGTTAATTGTGGGTTCTAGGCTAGCGAGTTCAATATTGTGCCTCTAGATTCAGAGGTTCCACGATATACATATTGGTTGTCATGCCTCGCCATCATGCCCTATTTCCTGTTACACATTTTTTCAGTCAAAATATCCGAGGCATACAATTTGACCCTCATGTCCTCATGTTTCTTGAGTATCCCTTTACACCCCATTTCCTATTCCATCAATGCATATGCTTGTTTATTCCTTCTAATGTTCATCTACACATGCTTTCCTCAGAAAAAGTTGGACTAGTGAAATGGACATAAGAAGTCAGTCATCCCAAACATCAACAGACTGACAAGGCCAAAGGTAAAGATGCATACATTATGTTCCTTGTAAATTTACCAAACAAATATCCTGAGCTATTTATTCATATATGGCATGGAGAATACGTTGATGTCATCTGCAACACATACTTTGCAGTTCACAAGAAGTATCAACAAGTGCAAGCGAGACACTGAACATAGTGCAGGTTCCGCAGAGTAAGAGGTCTGGTTGCAAAACTATGGATCCATAGTTCATCCAAGTTGTACATCTACTTGTACATTTATGCTAGGGAAAAAAATAAAACAAAAAAATAATGCACACTATCATTCACATGAATTTTCCTGTTCAAAAATTGTCACCAGGTCTAAACTTGTAACACCTAAAATACTATCAACAGAAGGCTTGAATAGCCACCGAACTGGACAAGTGTTCATCGGGTACATAATGGTTGTCTATAACACCTACTTGGATAAGGAAAACAAAAGTAGATCCATTATGCATGCTGACATGATAGACAAGGAGGCCCTGATGACAGTCACACTGACTACTCCTACACAACTTGTCCAGAAACATGCAGAAAAGATATTGCCAGGTAATGGGATATCCATTAAAAAATTTAATATATTGCCCAAAACAGTATATGACCGTGGTGATTGTGATCAGATTATATCCCTCAACAAAACAAGTGTTGTGGAAAAAATTCCCGCTATTTGTTTAGAATATCATTTCGTCCTAGACGCAACCATCAACCAACTTGCACAGAGTGACAACATTTACCCAATCAGAACCATTGGCGCAATTGTCACACTTGTGAGAAAAATTGGCTCACAACACATTCTCCATATAAAATATGGAGAGTCAGACAATGACAAGGCAATGGTACCATTCTCCATATCCAGTTTTGTCCTTTACTTTCACATGTCCACGTATCTCGGTTAAGTTACACAAATATTGCACTGTTCCATGTTGCAGCTGCAATTGTTCGATACCTTTTCAAATTTGTTTTCGTGAATGGAACAACAATTGCATAAAGGGAAATTTCCACTTATGCTCTTCAAAAATATAACAAAGAAAAGACATGTTAAAGAAAGGATCTTTCATACAACCCAAGCAACATTTGTAACATAATTGCAAGAAGACATAGTACAGGATCTCAAGACACTAACTAGCTCAACAACTGTTGTGCGTATACATCTACACATTCATCCTCACTTTGCTCATACAAATAGACTTCACCAAATTTTTGCAGTTATTATTTTTTTTTTTTGGGGGGGGGGCATTGCAGATGTATATTATATTGTTCAATATATAAAACTGCTATGCTTACGTTTCCAGGTTGAAGGTGTTTTGGTTGCAGCGAATGTGTACTTGACCCCCTTTGAGCTTGTATGTGCGAAAAACAACACTCTTGCTTCTGATTTTTCTTTCATAAGTGATGATACGATTGATTTTCTGTGATGCAGTAAAAAATGTCCATACATATATAGACATTGCCTCTATGCTGCCATCCAAACGATGGGCAACACAACCGTGCATTATACAATTAGATAGCCTCTGTTACAATATGTGCTTCCTGGGTTAGCATAATTGTCATATGAAGCATACCTTCATAAAAAGTCAAACAATATATACATGCTGCGCGGCTTTCGGATACATAGCAAATTTACCTTAAATGACGACAATGCAATATTGCATATCGGCTGCTAAAAAAAAAAATCAAAAACGTATCAAGATTCGGTAGGAAATGAAAATATCTCATGTGTGTCTGTAATTTTTCTTCAACACCCGGATGGATGTTCGTCAGACTCGAGTTCTTCGGAGTTTACATCTTTCTAGCAACATACAAAAAAGATATTTCCAGGAAATGGAATATCTATTGCAGATTTGAGTATATTGGACCTTATTTTCCCTATTCTATACTTGACCAAATTCTCATTTCTCTTCCCCCATTTTGAGGTCTTCTTATAGCTAGCGTACAGTGGCAAAGCTCCACTTGTTTTGTGTTGTCTTGTGTTTGAAATGCTTTTGTTCATATCCCATGGCCTCGATTATTTTCTTGTGGGAACATATATATGAAATTGTTTGATGCAAAGGTCGATGCATGCTGCTCTATGGAACCTTGTTGGATATTTATTGATGCCTTGTGTGTTCATGCGTTGCCTTCTGCCTCAACTTTCAATACATTTGGTGTTTACTTGGTTCTTGGTTGTATGCTTTGTTCTGGAAAATTAATCATACATTTAGGATCTTTGCATTTTTTGTATGATCTTAAAGACTATAGAGGACATGATTTTCCATTTAATATAAGCTCTATGACGCAGATGTAATATGTGGCTCGTTTTAGCACTTTTCGATGATCAAATTGTTTTAGCTCGTTTTAGCACTTTCTATATATCAAATTGTTTGATGCAAAGGTCAATGTTTACTTCTCTATGTAACCTTGTGGGATATTGCTTGACGCCTTCTGTGTTCATGCATTGCCTTCTGCTTCTACTTTCAATACATTTGGTGTTTTCTTGGATCTTGGTTGTATGCTTCATTCTAGAAAATTAATAAGTCATACAATTTTGCAAATTAAATAATTTTAAAACTCAATGGAGGTAAAATAACTGTTAAAGGCCAATCCCTTAGACAAACAAAGTAAAAAACAAACTCTAAGGACTCTGGTAAAAAGCCTCCAATCATAGAACTAAGAAAAATAGGGAAAAACTCTTGAAACCAGGCAAAATAGGAGATTAAAGATCATGAAAAAAGGGATACAAAGAGTTGATAAGGGGTCAATGATCCTCATAAGCCTAGTAGGGAGAATTAGTAACACCCTTTAAACCACTAGGGCGGAGCGTTAACGCTCTGTAAATCACTCTGGGGGAGCGTTGATACTTGGAAATGTTGAAAAAGACACAAGAATTGCCCAGACTTAGCAGAGACCAGGTTAATGACACTGTAAACTTATTAATGAAGCAGACATAATAGGAAAAGTCCAAAATCAAGCATCAAATAAGATCAAAGCACAAAAAAGACTCAACAAGGACTAGATGAACCAAGGGAATGTTAGAAAAACAAGATCGCAGAGCAATAAAATAAAATAAATGCTGAAATAAAACACAGAAGATACATAATACAATAGAGACACAACTATACATGGTTCTCCCAGTGTGGGATACGTCCACGAAAGAAATTTCTAGGTCCTTCCTTTATTATTATCTAGCAAATGAAGGGATACAACCTACAACACACCCGTTGTATCTTCCTCTTCTTTACTCTCACAGTCTCCTCTCTCAGAATACAATATTCATAGTGATGCATAGCCACAATACATTTCCCTCATAAAAGAGGATTTCCTTCTAGGGAAAAAAACCATAACATAACTTCTTTCGTCAGATATGCGACCTTATAGTGAATGGTCTAGATTTACAAGGAAATTACAATATACATTTACAAGGAAATTTTTCCTTCGGAGGCTTGCTTGCCCTTGGACCCCGCAGAGGGGGTAAGCCCCCTCTACACTCCCCCACATGGAGGAGTGTGCATTCTTCCAGAGTGTAAAGTCTTCATGGGGTATAAACATGACTGAAAACAAATACCTATGAATCAGGAAGATAATCAGGCTCCACAACCAACAATCTCCCACTTGGAGACTAATCTCAACAAATCCACTGCTATTGTATATGATGGAATATGATCCTTCTTGGACTTGGCAAATTTTTCATCTTCATATGCATTCTTAAAGACCAACTGAAACCAAGTAGGAACTCAGTTTCTCCCTGGTTACTCCCTTTGTTAACATGTCTGCAAGATTTTGGCTAGTGTGTATGTTTTCCAACTTCAAATGTCCATCTTCCAAGATGGATCATATGAAATGGTACCTGAGATGTATATTCTTAGTCTTAGAATGGAAGGCTGATTTCTTTGCAACATGAATGGCACTCTCACTGTCAGCGTACAACCTGCTATTCCCCTCCTTATTTCCCAATTCCTCCATAAACCTATGTAACAAAATCATTTCTTTACTAGCCTCTGTAGAAACAACATACTCTACCTCCGTTTTTTAAAGTGAAACAACCTTTTCAGTTTTGAAATCCAACTTACTGTTGTTCCACCTATAGTAAAAACGTACCTTGTGGTGCTCCTCCTGCTATCGTTATCACCTTCCATATCTAAATCAACATATCCCTATAGAACAATGTTTGAACCTCCAAAACATAATGCATGAGTAGTAGTACCTTTCAAATACATAAGAATCCATTTTAATGCCTCCCAATGTTCTTTACCTACATAGTTCATATACATTCTCACAACTCCCACTACATGTGCAATATCTGTTCTTGTGCAAACCATCGCATACATCAAGCTGCCATCTGCTTATGGATAAGGGACCTTGGACATATATTATATCTCCTCCTATGTCTTGGGACACATTTCCTTAGTTAATTTGAAATGGCTGGCCAAATGTGCACTAACTAGTTTTTCATTGTTCATTCTAAACCTCTCCAATGCCTTCTCTATGTACTCACCCTGAGACAATGTCAATTTGTGATTTTTCCTGTCTCTTGTTATTCTCATACCAAGGATTTTCTTTGCAACAACCAAATCCTTCATCACAAATGAATTAGCTAATTTCTTCTTGAGCACATTTATATCCTGCATATTAGACCCTACAACAAGCATGTCATCTACATACAATAGCAAGATAATATAG
>JZKD02S2064661.1:228251-310080 GCA_000966675.3 Picea glauca
GGCATTGTTGCCCTGGATTGTTGACTATGTAACCCTGTAACCCCCTGTGTGCAAAGAAAACAACAAGTGGGAGAATATTGGGTATGTGTTATATTCTTTGCACGAGTAGTAGTGTATGAGCGCCTGCGCTGGGCGCGCAGGGGGGTTAGAGGGTGGGTGCAGGGGGGCGAAGCCCCCCACGCGGGGGTTCAGGGGCAACGCCCCCTAAATTTTTTTTTTCGGGCCGACATATTTTCTCCGGGACGACATATTTATGGGACGACATATTTCCGGGACCACATGATATTAGGTGGTTTTTCGGCACATGGTTTTTTGCCGATGGTTTTCTATTTCCGGTTAAGGAATTAGGGTTTTGGACTAATCCAGGTCATTGGGTTAGGGTTTTGGATGTCGCTGGCTCCTATATGTATATTGTATTGTAAACAATGTAACACTATGTATGAATATAATATATGCTGGTTTTCCTGGTTTGGGTTTCCAAGTGAAAAATCTCTGTGTAATGTTTGTATTTGCCATTGTATCTTTTCTATTCTTTTCTGAATATCAGTTTGTAGTAGATATTGTACAAGGTTAGAATTTACAATAAATTTATTGACCCTAAACTTTCCATCTTCCACCAATGCTCCGACTCGAACCAGGAACCCTCTTTTTCCATGAGTTACCTTTCGCTCTGATACCAATTGCTATAAAAATAGGACCACATAGCAATAAAATAAAATAAATGCAGAATTAAAACATAGAAGATACACAATGCAATAGAGAAGGAGATATACAAGGTTCACCCAGTGTGGGCTACGTCCACCAGAAAAATTGCCAGGTCCTTCCTTTATTATTATCCAACAAACGAAGGGATACAACCTACAACACACCCACTATAACTTCCTCTTCTTTTCTCTCATAGTCTCCTCTCTCAAAGTACGATATTCACAATGATGCATAGCCCCAATACATTTCCCTCATAAAACAGGATTGCCTTCTAGGGAAACAAAACCTAACATAACTTCTACCGTCATATCTGCGACCTTATAATAAATGGTTCAGACTTACAATGAAATTACAATATACATTTACAAGGCAATTTTTCGTTTAGGGGCTTCGCCCCTGAACCCCCGTTTTCCCCTGGACCCCGCAAAGGGGGTAACCCCCCTTTTCACTCCTCCATGTGGAGGAGTGTATATTCTTCCGCAGTGAAAGTACTCATGGGGTATAAGCACAACTAAAAATAAATTCCCTTGAATCAGGAATATAGTCAGGATCTAGAACCAATAGGGAAGACTAGCCAAAGTCGTTCCCTAGTGGAGTCGCCATTTTTTGTTGTGCGAAATTCACCCTATGGATAAGTTTAACTCTCCTTAGATCAATCTATGATCTAAGACATACATGAAACAAATGGTTGCTACTTTACTTATAGATCTAGTTCATTGACCTATATATACAAGAAGGGAGACTTACGTGTTTCCCTAAGTTTGTCCTCGTTGCTCCATCCTCTTACCTCGCTACTCCAATTCCTTCAGAGATCAAAGAGACTTGTAAGACAAGAGGCAGTCTAACCTTTCTACTTCTACTAGATCTTGTTAGGTAAGAACTAAATCTATCTATACTCGATTTGACTTAAGCATAGACACTATCATGAACAACATAGTGGAAGTAATAGGCCAAGTTGATATTAATGGAAATACAATAAAAAAGGCACTTATAAATCACGTTTGATGTTGCAAAAATGTTCTCCAAGATCTCCAGTCTATCCCTTGCATGAATGTCTTGAGTTCAAAATGATGATGCTTCAATTGGATTCCCCCCCCCTTTAACCCATGAATGGCCTTGTTTATATAAAAATTGAGAGGTTTTAACCACCATAACATTTCAAGGGAATGGTTGAGATCTTTACTCCTTAGGTTAGAATTTAGTACCCAAAATGGAGGGAATGTGGATGACTCGAGTGGATGAGTCATCCTTTGACCATAACCATACAAAAGTGTCCCATGATTTTCCCACAGAAAAAGGTGGATTGAACTTATCAAGACTAATGCTCAACCAATACTAGCCACAAAACATTAGTAACACTCCCAGACGGTTCATTAGGGATCATTAGCGCTCCCTATACATGGGAAGGGGGGCATTAGTGGTCAAAAAGGTCTCAAAACTTAGGGAAAGTGGTTAGGATTCGACATTTTCTCAGTGTTTTCTCATTCACCATGTCTTACATAACAAAACCAATTTTTAGTCATGGTGTCAACATGTACGACACTTAGTAAAATGCACGCAACACTTAGTAAGGTGAATATGAAACTTTATAAAGTGCATGTGACCCTTAGTAAGGTGCACACGACACTTTACAATACTTCTAAAACTTAGGGTGTGGGAAATATGCGACACGTGAGTGTGACATTTAGGTGTGTAACAAAGAGGGGTCAAAACCTTTTAAGCGGAAATTAAGAATGATAAATCCAAAATTGAATCCATTGGTAAAAATGGAATTAGAAAAATTGAAAAGAGATGGTACAGTTTTTTTTATCAGACATTCGGAATGGATTTCAAATCCTATGGTAGTAAAAAAAAAGGATGGAGAGATTTTTCTTTGTGTGTATTTTCGAGGCATCAATCGAGCAAGTATTAAAAATAACTACCCACTTCCAAACATGGAGATGTTATTGCAGCAAGTCATTGGTTTTGCATTAATGTCTATGCTAGATGGATTTTATGGATATAATCAAGTCTTTTTGGTTGAAGAAGATAGACCCAAGAATTCATTTGTTACACCATGGGGAACATATGCTTATGTCTGCATTCCACTCAGATTCAAGAACTCCAGTGAAACATTTCAAAGAGAAATGGACCGTGCTTTTAATGATTTAATTGGGAATTTTATGTAGATTATTAGGATGATTTAATAGTTCATTCAACATTAAGAGAAAGGAATTTTAAACATCTCATACAAGTTTTTGAATGATGCAAGATGTATGGCATATATTTGAACCCAAAAAATTGTGTTTCCAATTTAAGAAGGAAAGCTCCTAGGTCACATAGTGAGTAAAGAGGTCATGCACATTGATCTAGAAAGGATTAAGGAAATAAATGACTTAAATCCTGCTACATCTCATAAGGAAGTATAATATTTCTTTGGAAATATAAATTTTGTACAAAGATTTGTTGCAGATTATGCCACAATTGTCAATCCAATAAACAAGTATCAAAAATTCAAATGGATGCCAAAACCTCAAAACTATTTCTTAGAAATCAAACATGCAATCACTACTGATCCTATTCTTGTTAGTCCTGATTTTGATAACGATTTTGTATTATATTTATTTGCTTCAGAAGATACTATCACCTCCATCATTATCCAGAAAAATGACAAAGGAGAAGAACTTCCAATTGCTTTCATGAGAAAAACCTTGTATGACTATGAACTAGATTACTCTATGATTGAAAATAAATCCCTTTCTCTAGTCAATGAAATATTTAATTTTAGGACCTACATTTTATCAACTCACATCATTGCTTATGTACCACATTCACCTATTAAAAAATTTCTCAGTCATTAGCTCAGAGAAGGGAGATGGTAAAATTGGTTGGCTAAGCTTAAAGAATATGATTTAGAAGTTAATCCTATAAAAGTTGTTAACAGACAAGAACAATGCAAACTAGTGACTGGAATTGAAGCTATAAATATTTATTCCCTAAATACAAGTGGGGCCATCATACAAAGTTCATCTCTAACAACATGTGAGTGGTATAAAGACATAATATTTTATCTGAATTATAGCCAATTTCTTGTCAAAATATCTCATAGGGAGACAAGATCTTTAAAGATGAAGACAAACCAGTGTGTATTAGGAGTTCTATTTTGAATAAAATTTGACGGTATTCTATTCAGATGTTTAGATCATTTAAAGGTGAATAAATGTTGCAAGAGATTCATAAGGGAGTTTGTGGTGGACATTTCTCACATGTTACAACTTCTCACAGAATAATTCAGGTTGGTTATTATTGGTCGACCATGTTCAAAGATGTTTATTCAACAATTCAAAAATGCCTCTCCTGCCAAAAAATTTCAAGGACGATCAAAATAAAAACGATTCCACTACATTCTATAACAATTGAAGAACCATTTGCATAATTGGGCTTGGATGTAATTGGCCCAATAAACCGAAAATCTAGTAAAGAAAATTTGTATATCCTTATTGCCATGGAATATTTTAAAAAGTGGCAAGAAGCTATGGCCCTGAGAACTGCTGACTTAGAACAATTGATCCTTTTCTTAAAGGATAACATTCTATCCAAATCCGACGTCCCTAAAAAATTCATAATAGACGATGGTTCAATTTTTATCGGGTTCAAATTTACAATTTTTTGTGGAGAATATGGTATTATCATGAGACAATCATCCAAATATTACCCTCAAGGAAATGGTTTGGATGAATCAACTAAAAAAATGTTGATTCAAATTACTAACAAGAAAATTTCAGGACACCATAAAAATTGGCATTAGAAGTTGAGAAATTTGTTTCGGGCAAGTTGTCTCACTCCAAAAGATAGCATTTGACATTCACTATACACCCTAGTCTATGGAAAAGGAGAAAGAATGGCATTACATATCGAACTGAATGTCTTGGTCATTTCCATAAACAATGAAGATATGGAATAAGTTTCACCTCTGCAAAAACGATACCACAAGATTTTGCAATTAGAAGAGCAAAGAGTACAAGCAGTAACGACCATGAAAAAACAGACAACAAGTGGTTAAAATAAAATTTTATAAGAGAATTGTTGTATGATATTTTCAAAAATATCAACTAGTTCTGTTATGGAACAAAGAAAAGGAAAAATTATCTTTTCAACCAAAATTTGAATCTCTTTGGATTGGTCCATACCATATTGAAAATGTTATTGTTTTAAATTCTTATTTTTTGAAAGACATGAAAGAAACAGTTCAAGCATTGCTTGTAAATGAGCAATACCTCAAGCACTTCTTTTGTTAATCCTCAGTTCTGAACTTGTGCATAGTCCTTCGAAATATTTGCTCCTATGTATATTCTTAGTCAGTATTGTTCCTTTTCCCCTTTTTCTTTATTTTCTTTTCTAAAAAATTTCTATCTGACTCCATTTTCTTAATGAACAAACCTATCTAGATTCTCGGGAACCCGCAGGGATTTACTGTCCCACACTTGGAGCTGAATGTTGATCCTCATTTCTAGATCAATGGTTGTGTATTTTGGGCCATCCATTGTCATTTTTTATTGCTCCTCATGTATCCTATAGTTACCCATTTTTTTCTAAAATGTGGGTTTCCATGCCCGCAAGTCCGCAAGACTACAAATTCCATACTTAGTTGTTTATTTCTCACCACTCCAAAATATTAACACATGTCTATTTCCTTTGTTTTAGAGGTCTTTTTTCCAAATACTAAGCCATAAATCACGCCGCAAATACCAACGTCTCTCAACCCGCGAACCCACAACACTCAAAACGACCCTTCCCATTTATGCATCACTCATCATGTAACTTTGCCTTTCTGACACTTAAATGATTTCTTTATTATGAATGTGGGTTACTCCCTTCATTTCTATTTACCTTTCACTCATCATGTAAATTTTCCTTTTTAACACTTAACTGATTTCTTTATTGCGGATGTGGTGTCCTCCCCTCATTTCGATTTGCCTTTCCCTAGTCCTATAACCCCACATTTATGCATGCTCCAAAATGATTCTTATATTTTTTCATCCCACAAAATCAACCTTTTGGTACTTCGTATATTTCTTGAATATGGATGCGAGAGTCCCCTCATATTTCCCCTTTCATTCTCCAAATCCTACATTTTAGAAATCACCACAATGGACTCTCCATTCATAACTTTACACCTCCATGCTTCACCATTTTTCCATTCACCTCGATATGATATCACCATTCCCGATTATATTTATTTTCCATCGCCAAATCAGCTGCCACTCATATGAATTGAATATTTTTATTCAGTGGCGTGATTTTTCAAAAATCCTCTCCATAAATCTAAAATCAAATTGTGAAATTGACAACTTCAAATTAAGACCTACAACATTCGATAAACAAAGCAATACATGGTAAAACTAAATAAGAAATTAAAATCCCCTGTGTAAAAAGACTATATTGACAAAATCACCACCTATTCATAAAGATAATTCTTTGAAAGATATGTCAAGTAAAAGTAAAGAATTATATTGCAGTGACACTGTCAACACCTTGGGATGAGAAGATCACCAGTTTCAGTGGTCACATGAATACAAGTGGTATTCATCTCTCCCATCCAATGAAAATAAGTTGAACAAGTTTTGGACCTCGGGTATTGTATTGGATGGATGAGTGCTAGAAGTAGTTGATTTCAAAGAGTTGGTCATCTGGTGCACTGACAAATTTGACACCGAGAGAAGAATTATCTAGAGGGAAACCATCGATCTCTTTAGCACCTTCAGTATTCACGAGAATGTTGAGACTTCTTGACCCTACTTGGACATTCAAAATGTCGAAGTTGATGATTTTATTAAAGTTGATAGTGGAGGAATGGATTTCCTTGAAATATTTCTTAAAGACAAACTATCGACGCTAATGCTACACAGGTTGAGGTATACTCTTTAAAATATCCATATAAAGAATTTTCCTAGCTATTTTCCAGAATAATTGGACAAGTGTCTACGACATCAATGCCAAAGTATATTGTATCTATTCTCTATCATTCAATTAATGAAAATGTAGTAATTGACTAGGCCCATATTATTTCAAATGAGATTTAATTTCAGTTGGGAAGCCTTAGGAAGATCGAGAAATTTTGTACATGACTTCCTATCAATATTATGTTATAGTTTATTGCCATACGTTTGAGGACTTGCCCAAAGCTAAGAATGTAGAATTCAAGAATTCTCCAGTTTCATTCTGGTATCTAGTGTTATGGAGGCACAAGGCCCCATACAATTTATATGAAGTGAAAAATGGTTTCTTGACTTCTTTTAACAAGATGATTCATAGTTCCACCATGTCCATACTATCATTAGAAGCTGCATCCTTTTTATCAAAGAAAGGAGTTTTTGAAACCATGGAAGATTTCATTTTTATTAGACTTTATGGATTTAAGGGGAAACCCTCTCTATTGCCATTTTTTGTTTCTAATAGACTTTTCATTATTGAAGTATGCAAACAATACAGATATTGGGTGCATTTCTTCAACGAGAAAAGAAAAAATAAATTCATAATGTTGTCATGGAAAGTTTAATAAATGTCCGTGAAGAAATTTTTTCATTTAGATGAATACACAACTCAATTTGACTAGTTTTGTTTAAAACAAGTTCAAGAAATTCAGATGATGGTGGAGATAAAGACTCTACTAGAAAGATAATTGAAAAATCACACATTGTTCATATCCCTATTAAAAGAAAAATTCCAAAAAGAAGGATATGAAGTACCTAAAACTAAAGAGAGTCCAAAAGAAATGGAGGTTGATGACATGATAGAAGAGCCCATCTAGGTTTAATAGAGGATAATTGAGAGAAGGGTTATAGATGAAGAATTGGCTTTCCAAGAGCTAGAGATATTTGAGGAGGAATCTGTCACTTTGTACCATGCATCCTACAATAAGAATTCAAAAATGTTGTTAATTGAAAATGTGAATTAGAAGAGTAAAAATGCTTCATAAAAATGGAAATTAGAGATCGATTTTCAAGGGGTAAAACCCTCAAAAATCGTTGAGTTTCATGAAGCAATAGGTGAAGCCTTAAAGTATTCCATCAATGAGATAGAGAAGGAGAATTTTATTTTAGGCGCGCAAAGGGATAGGCGTTGAAATTTTAGTGTAGAATTTTGCATGAGTGTTTCATATGGTAAATTTGGTATGATAAATTTCTTTTAAGGATATACATTTACCATTTTTAATATTTTCAAATATTTTCATTGCTTACACCATCAATAGATCCACCTTTACAGATATGAATACTAGTATTAGATCCAGTGAATATGACATGTGCATAAGAAAAATCAGAAAGAAGTAGTACATAATCCCGTATTGAATAGTACATAATCACGTGCTGCAGATTTAGGGATTGTGGTAGATTATTCATGCATGCATGCCACTTGCTTATGGCTCTTTTTGGTTTTTCTTTTGCTTTTGGTTTTCTGATCGAAAGAGACAATCCAATCCAAGTAATTGATTTCATAGAACATACATGTTTGTTTTTTCCACTCTCTTCCTTCTGCATGTCATATAACATACATATATTTAAGGTTTGTTTTTTCCTCTCTCTTCCTTCTACATGTCATATAACATATATATATTTAAGGTATTTTTTTTCCACTCTTCCTTCTTCATTTGACACAATCCTCGCGTACAATGCTTCTTGGATTGACGTTTTTTACTTTTGAAAACGTATGTGACAACAACTAAAATATTTAACACACACATAGTTACAAAGGATTAAATTTCATGGTTATTTACTTACTTTTACTTTATTTAAGCATTATATACAAACAATGATGTTTATAATCATTGGCATCTTTATTTTTATTTTAGATTTTGCTATTTTGCTCCATGCTCATAGAATACCAGAATCTACAATCGAAATAACCTTACATCATAGCTATTTATATAAATTTATTTAAACAAAAATATTAAAATTTGAAATACAGCTAGATTCATTTGGATTTATCAAGCCTAATCTCGAGGCACAAGTTTACAATTTGACAAAATGTTTAAATCTCGAGGTACATTTGATCCTTCTCAGGGTTAAAATGAATGTAGGCTTGTTTTAGTAAGGGTTGGTCACACAAAATTTGTAGAATGTCTAAGATTAATCTCATCATTTGAAATTTACTCAATTTCCTTAATTGGTTGAAAGTATAGAGAGTATTATCAAGAAGGATCAATGTCACTCTATCTTCTTCAGTGTTTAGTATAGTGATACAATTTGTAGATGATGAAAATTATGTATATGTATATGTCTAAGATGACTATGGTCATTTTAAATTTACTTTGTTTAATGAGTTGAATAGAAATAAAGTAACAATGTTGAATGATGAATGATAAGGTTTTTCCATCTTTTTATTTCAATCATATGAAAAGGGAGGTTAAAATTGTGGAACATTCAATTCTTTAAGTGACAAGTATAACTAATCTCCCACCAAAGGGAAATCTTAGAAGTCCCAAATCAATTTTTCGTAACATATTTCTTTGAATGAAACTCATTTTGTCTATCAAAATATATTTCACATGCTTCAAATCTTCTTGTAAGGTAATAAAACATGATCATTGTAGATGTTTTCCCCAATGCGTGATGCACTAAAATTGACATACACTAAAATCAATGCATGGAGACATATTTCACATGTGTCATCTCTTCTTATAAGGTGCAAATTATCATATCAATTTTTGTTAACAAATTTCTTCCAATGAAACTCATTTTCTCTATCAAGATATATCTCACACGCTTCAACTCTTCCTGTAAGGTAATTAAACATGATCCTTGTAGATGTTATCCACAATCCTTGTAGATGTGATGCACTAAAACTGGCATACAGTGAAATCAATGCATCGGCATATATTTCACATGTTTCATCTCTTATTGTAAGGTAATTAAACATGATCCCATCAATCTAAAATTGGAATACACTGAAATCAATGCATCTTGTTAATCTAGAATTGGCATACACCGAAATCAATGCATCTCGTTAACATATTTCTTCCATTGAAACTCATTTCAACTATCTGGATATATTTCATGTGCTTCAACTCTTCTTGTAAAGTAATTAAATGTAATCATTGTAGACATTATCCATGATAATTGTAGATGTGATACAATTAGAGCCAATCTAGAATTGACATACTATTGATCCATCTTAGACTATTGAAGCTAATTATACTATTGATCAAATAGTTGAAATTGGCATACAATGAAATCAATGCATCATGTTAATTTCGAATTAGCATACATTGAAATCAATGCATCTTGTTTAATCTATAAGTGACATACACTAAACGAAATGCATCTAGTTAACATATTTCAAACAAATTCTTCATCCATGCCTAGATCCATCTTAAACCAATTTCACATGTTTAATGATTAACCTTCCAAACCTTCTAACTCAACAAAACTATGGTGATGTTCAAACACTTCTCTTAATGCTTTACGAGTACAGAAATAAAATTCTAAAGAAAACTAAGTAATCTCTTAGATTCTTAAGGTCCAAAAGGACATTAATCATTGTCATCATCATTCACATTGACCAATTTTAATAATATTCCATATTTTATTTTGTGTTATTTTATTATCTCAATTTTTTTTTTTTTAAATAAAAACTTTTTAATATATTTAATATTCAAATCTTTTCAAATTTTTTATTTGTTAAAATTAAAATTAAAAATAAATTTAAGTGATTAAGATAATGACATTAATTTTACCATTAAATCAATTTATTTATTAAATTATACGTATTATATATATTTTTTTTCTTTTTACTATTAATTTGTAATTTAACACTAAATGCTATTATTAACCATCAATTAATTATATATATACATTTTTTTATTTTTTTATTTAATTTCGAAATTTACTTTTACCTAACTTCAAATTTTACCCTTATTCTAAAAATAAATTTTAAAATATAAATGGTCTACCCAATATTGTAAAACAAATATAATAAAAAAATATTAAGCTAAATCAAAATATCATTAAAGGAAAAACTCTTAATATAAAAAAGATATGATTTAAAAAGATATGATTTAAAAAACAATTGCAAATGAAAAAGTATCATATAACATATAATCTAACTTCTTCATAAACCTAAGAAACTCTTCTTCACACATTTTCTTATTATTAGGTTTTGTTCCAAATATGTTTTGATTCTTCATGCAATTTTTTATTGGTACGCTTCATTCCAAAAACATTTCATTAATATTTGATTTGGGTTTTTCAAGTGCACGAAGAATGTGGTCATAGTCGAATAGAAAGGATGCGCGACATCCAATACCATGGAGAGAGACTTTCATTGGAATTCAATTCAGAGTCGAGTAACTGAAAACTTTATGAAAAAGAAGAAAGGGTTTGAGCAAAGAAAGGATTTATTGAATGTGGAGTAGAGAGAGGGGATGTGCTTAATGAATGTGCATGCAATTTGCTTGACAGAGGTTAATTAACTATAAGCTATAATGATTCATTGTATAAAAGAAAAATTGACAGCAAACCCTAATTCACCAAACCGTAAACCACACTGAGATTTACTATTAGGCAGATATGTTGGATTGGGGATTGTTAAGGGTTAAACTCTGATAATATAGATAGAAACACTAATTCATAAATTCATTGCATGATTGAAATCTAGGCTGACCATCTCGAATGGCTAGGCCTTTCACCTCATGATTCAGCTCTAGGTCGGCCTTGGCTTAGTAAGTCGACCTCGCATGACTGGGCAATTTGCCTAAGGATTAAGCTCTATCAAGATGATGAGGATTAACAAAATGATATATTATTTGTTTCTTTGATATATATGTTGTTGATATTTTTAGCATTGGACAGGTACTTTTGCACATGTCTAAGTGTCTAAACATGTGGAAGTCATCCAAAGTCTTCTACCTTGAGACTTTACATTAATCAAAGGAATTATTAAATTAAAGTTCTTTTATTAGTGAGTTGAGTTTTATTTAAAGAAATGTTTTAATTAGAATTAATGAATCAATTAATAGCCATTAATCCGAAGTGAGGTGAGAAGTAATCTCAACCATCAATGACTTTGGAGACTACGGTTAGGTAATAACTCAAGATTATAAAAGCATGGCAATGGTGAAGGGGAAGACACTCAATACATTGATGCAAAGTAGAGAAGAAATTTTACTCAAGAGGATTGGATCATGAAGGACTGTGATTCAAGGATATCTTGGATAGGTGAAGAAAGACTTCCATCTAGAGATTAGGTCAAGGAGAAGAGAGAACAAAGCTAGTCACAAGTGGGTTTCAACAAATTGAAGCTACAATAGCAGGGTCACATCGTACATAGTTTCCATACAATATTTGAGTGTGTGCATGTAGGTTTCAATGGAGACAAGCATGTATACATGGGTTTTCTTAAGGAAAGGAGCACACATCTCGAGAAACGTGAACTTTCAAGGTTGTATAGAAGAGTGGGAGTTGCTAGGGTTTGCAGGTACTATCTATATTTTTTTGTATTTCTCTGTGGGAACAATTATGTTCCATCTTGAGTTAGGAGGTTCGTTTGATGCCCAAGTTGTGCTTTACGTACCAGGACTAAAGAATAATTTTCTCTCAGTCTCATCTATGGAGGATAGGGGTTTTGTCATAATTTTTCAGAAGAGGGAAAGTACTCATACGCCTAGAGACAATTATCATGGACAAATCATTGGTCATTGGGGTTAGAGAGGGCACTTTATACAAGTTGCAAGGAAATCTTGTTCATTCCTTGGTACATGACAATGACAACGTCTATGGTACGGGTGTTTGGGACACCTACACTAGAGGGTGTTCTCGATTATGAGGTGGATTGTTATAGGTCTTTTGGAGTTCAACATTGAGTAGAAAGGAGTGACTGTGCAAAGGGTGTGCACTTGGAAAGAATGCCAAGGATACTTTTCCAAGTAGCGAGAGTAGGTCCAAGTGGATCTTGGATCTTATACATTCAGACATCGGTGGACTGATGTTAGTAGCATCATTATGGGGAGCATCATACTATGTGAAGTTCATTGTTGAATTTTCCAAGAAAACCTAGATATTATTTATAAAGACTAAGGATGAGTTCTCCAATCAATTTCAAGAGTTAAGGGCTCAGGTGGAGAACTAGACAAGGAAGAAGATCAAGGTCTTGAGGTCAGATAATGGGGGACAATACACCTCCAATGACTTTAAGGATTTCAGAAAGGAGACAGGGATCAAGAGAGATATGATAGTCTCATACAACCCTATGCAAAATGGGTTGCACAGAGAAATAATTGGTCCATCATCAATTCTACCAAGGCTATGATACATGACGAGGAGTTTCCTATGTTTCTTTGGGAAGAGGTGTGTAATACAACAATATATGTGCATAACATGAGTCCTCATGGGATATTGGGGGACAACACTTCAGAGGAATAATTCTCAAGAGTGAAGCTAGAGATAGGAAATTTGAGGATCTGTGGTTGTCCAGTCTACATCCATGTGTCTGTGGAGAAAAGGACAAAGTTGGAGCCTTTGGGATAGAAGGGTATATTTTTGGGGTACAACGAGACCTCAAAGGGTTACATGATCTTCACTCTAGTGCAACAAAAGACAATTGTGAGAAGAGATGTTAAGTTTGAGGAGAACTTGGAATCTAGAAGACCTTAGGAGTCATCATCATTGACAGAGGATGAGGAGCAACAGGTTCTGAAGGATGAGTAGCAGTCAACAACTTCCAATTCATGGAGTCAGAATTCAGGTGGGAAGGAGGACTTAGCTCCTTCCAGTTTTGTTAGGAGAACCAAGGAGCTATTATAGACATTCAGGGATGTTGGTGAAGCTCCTAGGAATTCATTGATAGAGTGTATTCCTCCATGGATTTTTTTGAACTATATGGCACTTATGAGTAACATCATTGATGTTGAGCCTTCTAGTTTTGAGGAAGAACTAGATCAATAGGATTGGTGGGATGCCATGGTAGAGGAGTACACCTCTATTATGAGGAATGATGTTTGGGACATAATGTTGAGACCGGAGGGAAAGTAAGTTGTGAGTTCCAGGTGGCTCTACAAGATCAAGCATGCTGCAAATGGTAGTGTCGAGAAGTTCAATGCGAGGTTCATGGCGAGAGGGTTCTCCTAGAGAGAGGGAGTGGAATATGAGGAAACATTTTCTCCAGTCACTAGGTATGCGTCTATTTGAGTTGTTATTTCTGTTATTCCAGTTATGAGGTGGGGTATTGATTAGATGGATGTCAAGACACCTTTCCTTAGTGGAATCATTGAGGAGGATGTATACATAGAGAAACATCAGGGCTTTGAGATACATGGGAGAGAATCTCATGTGTGTAGGCTTAAGAAAGCCTTTTATGAACTCAAAAAGGTGCCCAAAGCATGATATTCCAGGAATGACACATACTTGCAAAGTATGGGCCTTACCAAGAGTGAGGAGGATCATAACTTGTACTTCATACTTGTTTGGATTGATCCACTCATATTGGTACTATACATAGATGATTTATTTCTTGTAGGTGCACAAGAGCTTATTGTAGGGCGCAAAGAAAATTTAGAAACCAAGTTCGAGATGAAGGACATTGGATTGATGGATTATTTCTTGGGGTTAGAGGTATGGTAGGTATCGAGAGAGATCTTCCTTGGACAGGGGAAGTACGTAGTAGATATATTGAGGATATTTGGGATGGAGGACTGTAGACCGATGGCTAAAACTACGGTTACCAGTCTAAAGAGGGTTTGGACTTCAAATTCAAAGTTAGTGGATCCCAGGATATATAGACAATTGATAGGGTCCTTGATGTATTTGGGCAATGTCATGCCAAATATATGTTTGGTTGTGAACAACTTGAGTTAGTTCATGGTCGATCCGAGGTAGGTGCATTGGATAGCAATGAAACATGTGTTCAGGGACTTGAGAGGTACAATGGAGTATGAATTGAGGTATCTTGGAGGTGATGGAGTGAGGTTGTAGGGATAACCAAACTCAGATTTGGCAAGGAGTGCAGTAGAAAGAAAGAGCACCTCGAGGTATTGCTTCAAATTGGGATCAATAGTGATTACATGGGGCACGAGGAAGAAGAATTTTGTAGCACTCAATTCAACAAAGGTAGAGTACATGGTAGCGAGTATGGATAGTTGTGAAGCCATTTGGCTTCACAAATTTTCTTACGAGTTTATTTGATTAGAAGTTGGAGCCTACGGTGATATACTACGATAATTAGAGTTGCATCAAACTCTATGAGAATCCAATATACCATGATAGGTTCAAGCATATAGACATCACATGTCACTTCATTCAAGATAAGATACAGAAGGGAGAATTAAAGCTTCATTATGTTTCCATAGATGAGTAGGTTGTAGACATTCTGACCAAACCCTTGGTTAAAGGGAAGTTTGTGTTCTTCATAGACAAACTTGGAGTGGTGCATAATACCTTCCTCGCTAAGAAGGAGTGTTGATGTTTGTAGCATCAGAAAAGTACTTCCACAAAGGTCTAAGTGTTTAGAAATGTGGAAGTCATGCAAATCCTTGTACTTTGAATTTTACTTTAATTAAAGGAATTATTAAAGTGAAGTGTTTTTATTAGTGAGTTGATTTTTATTTAAAGAAATGCTGTAATTAGCATTAGTGAATTAAATAATAGCCATTGATATCAAGTGAGGTGAAAATTAATCTCAATTTTCAATCACAGGGTTAGGTCATAAGTCAAGATTATAAAAGCATGGAAAGGGTAAAGGACAAGACACCTGATACATTGATATAGAGCGGAGAAGGACTTTTTCTCAAGAGGATTGGATCACAAAGGACTGCGATTCAAGGAGATCTTTGATAAGTGGAGAATGGATTCCATATAGAGATCAAGTCAAGGAGAAGAGAGAACAGAGGCAGTTGGAAGTGGGTTTTAGCAGATTGAAGCCGCAAAAGTAGGGTTGTGTCGTACAAAGTTGTTGTACAATATTTGAGTGTGTGTACGTGGGTTTTAGTGGACACAAGCGTGTATACAGGGGTTTTCTTAAGTAAAGTATTGTACATCTTGGGAAACATGAAAATCTGAGGTCATAAAGAATATCATGAGGTGTTAGGGTTTACAGGTACTATCTATAGTTTTATGTATTTCTCTGTGGATCATTTTCCCAGGTACAAGATCCCTTGTAAGCTTTGAAGTTATTTGAATGATAATCTTAGTTGATGGGAAGAATATCTTTATGTATTGTGGTTGAAATTTTGGTTTCCAATATTGCTTCCACTATCTTTATTTGAGTTGAATGTTCTAGCAAGTGTATTATGTTTTGTGATTTGATAATTTGATTTACAGAAAAGAAATCACTAGATGACAAAATACCTATGTGTTGGAGTAAGGGGATTTCAACAAATGTGCTTGTAATTGTTTTTTTTAATTAAGTCGACTTTATTTTTATTATTTTGTTATTTTTGTTATTTTGTTAGTTGAGCTAACTTTAGGATTTTTAAAATTTAGTGTTTCTAACATATCACTAACACCTCAAGATCTCCCCCATACTAGGTTGTAGAGCACCTCTTGGTGAAATAATTGAGTTGGCTTTAGTTTTTTTTAAATGTTGTTTTATCTAACATAACATTAATGCCTCAACATCTCCCCCATGCTGGGTCATAGAGAACCTCTTGGCGTACTTATCAATAATTGTTAAAAAAAAATTAGGCAGTGAAATGGGCCTCTGCACTTACTCAAAGTCGTTGATTTAATTGACTACTCTCATATAATGAGAAGGTGGTGGGGCTTACATGATGTCAGACACATTTTCCTTGGAAATCCCTTTCTCACCGCACATTAATGAATTGTAATGGAGTTTAATTACATTGCTTTATTTTAATTAATTGTTGTGGATGGATTTAGAGTGTGTGGCATCATTTCTGAAAGGCCTTCCCTAATTTTATTACAAACAATGAATGTATGATGCAAGGAGGTATTATTAGAGCCACCTTGCTTTATTGAGACTTTAAGAGGGACTGCTTTGGGCACATGAAGAGAAGGAAAGAGGGATGGAAACATAAACTAGAAGAGCCTTCATGTACACTCATTTCATATATTCTCAAAATTCTAACGCATTATGTTGCAGACAAATCCCATCTAGTCATTGTACATAAAAAATTGGCCAATTAGTTATTGCATAAGGAAGCAATTATTCTTCTAAAATTCATTGGATTGATAATCAAGCCTCCACATATTGAACTTGTAGTCGATGATAAGTTTCTTAATGTTTTCCACATTTGATAATATCTATTTTGGAGTTTTATTCTCTTTCACATTTTGAATTGGATCTCCATTTCCTTTTAGTCTGTCTATGCTCCATGTATTGAATTTGGCTTGTAAAAACATGCTAATATGTCTTATTTTTTCTCTTTTTGCAGTGATGAAATTTTATAAAAATGAATGAACCAGAAATATTTACTCTTAAATCTACAAATTCAACAAAATTTAGATAATAATATAAGAATTTTTTTTTTTTAATTTCAATTAATTTTTATATGATATATATTTTTTAAAATTTAAATATTTTTTCTTTAATTATTTCATTTATGTAAAATTCATTTATTACTATTTCACACATATTTTAAGTATTAAATATTGACAAAACCACGACCCCATTTCTGTTATTATTTTTTAATTCCAATTTGTTTTAACAAATTTCTTATAAATACTCTCAAGTTTGTTAACAATATTTTAATTATTATAGAACTATAATAATAATAATAATAATAATAATAATAATAATAATAATAATAATAATATATTTTTAAAGTCACGGCCAAGCCAGACACCAAATTGGTGTATGAGACCCCCTCCACCCAGTGATTTTGACTGATAAAGTCTACGAAGGTATACATACCTTACCCCCCTCTAGATTTGAACTTGTGACCTCTTATGAGGAAACACATGGTCTTAACCATTAGGCCCACTCAAGATGTATGTAAAATGTCTATGTGTATGTAAAACACAACCCACAAAACTAACATCTTAAATTTTTAAAACCCAAAATCCCCCTTTTTATATAAGTTTGAAAAAAATATATAAGCAAATATTAATTTTTTTTTTTTAAATATTTTTAATTTTTCGTAATAAATATTTTAAATATATTCATACACATATTCAAAATCACCACATTGAGATTTATATTCTGGAAATTTTCGGCAAAGGATAGAAATGGTTAATATGTTTTATGGGGGCCATAAAGATGGAGATCACCATTGAAACTAGTTTTGATGAGGGAATTATAGTGCCAAACCATATACCAAAGCAATCAAGTCTAAAACCTAGGTTTGGTATTAATAAGTTTGGTGGACATGTCATCAATGGTGGGAAGTGGTTGGATTTGAAAATGGTCGTAATCTAAACGTCTACGAAATATCGATTTTTTTTCTTGAGACATTTACTTGAAATCCGGTGAGAAATTGTTAGATATGCAGATTTGAGTGATTATTTATATATAGTTCAAGCGCACCAAGGTTTTTCGGCATGTTGAATCCATTTATGAATTTAGAAATGAATTTTGAACAACACAAAATAGTGATTTCATGCAAATTTTAATCATCGGATTCCGGCGAAAAAATCCATTTCGTAGAACAATTAGACAACGCCTTTCAAAATGTATTCAATCAAAGGTCCATTTTTAGTCCTTGTCGAAGGAAAGCAGGGACTATAGTAATCGACTTGTTGTTTTTTCTTCGAACTTAACATTAGTTTGGGCCATGTCAATCAATAAAAACATTTTTTGTTTTAAATATTTCAGTTTTTAGTATGTTTAAACTTATGTGTTCATTTGAATGCTTTATGTCCACCAATTCAAAATGTTTTGATGTTATTTGGTACCATATCAAGGCATCATAAATGTTAAGTTAAATTTTTTGTGAAATTTTTGATTTCAGGTTAGACATTACAAAATTAAATTTATTGTTAAGCCAAGTAATTCTACTCTTCATTTTAGCATTAATCTACCTGTCATATGGAAATAAGTAAGTTAATTTGAAACAAGAAGAAATGACTAAGGGAGATGGAAGTATATCACTACCTTCTATGACCATGTAGGAAATTAAATACAAAATACTAACACATCTAATGCTATGAAAATTTTCACATTAATTTACCTTATGCATCACCTTTGTTGTACCTGCCACTACTTCCTTCACCTACCATGACCTCCTTCTACATCCCCTTTGAGCCTTCTAGTAGATGCATCAAATCTAGGGTTATTAGTGCCTAAAGTTATATTCGATGTCCATCTATAAATTGTACATTGATCAAAATTATGATTGTCAAGAAAAATGAGAACCTAGGCACATAAAGGTTGAGAGAACAACAAGGAGTTGATGCTCATGAGCCATTAAAGATGATTTCATCTTGTGAACCATAGCATACAGTAAGGTTAGGCCTAACCATACTTTCTTCGGACGAGAAACATGTTGGATTTGATATTTCAAAAAGGTGGGAACTTTACCATATGATTGAAATTTTTATTTGGATATGTTAAGGGATAAGTGACATTCTACCTTTGTCTTGGTAAGCTAAATCTAAATTTCATATCCTTATGTTGAACTCATTATTTTGTTCTGATGCAGGAGCATATACAACTTGCCAAGCGAGCCAGCGCGTGGAGAAAGAATGTACAGCTGGAGCAAGCCAGCAAACTTCAGATTTTGAATCCTACATTGGTATTGTTGCGCCGTCGTTTAACAAAAGGCATTCAAAGCTGAGCGCACTTGTATTATGTTATAGATAGGAAGGCATTTAAGGCTATTAAGGCTGGTAGATAGGAATTAACTGTAGATTAGACAGTTTTAGTTTTCGAGAGGGAAAACGGAGTATAGACACCCTCCCTTGTATCATTGTAACATACTCAATTCATTTAGCATTAGCATAGAGAGCAAGAAGGAGAGCAGGGTAGAGAGTTGTGAAGAAACCTCCATGTACAGTTATTGAATTAATAGGAAGAGCCCTAATTCAATTCCATGGATGCGTTTGATCTCTGTGTGTTGCTGATATTATGCTTGTGCATGTTTGCTTCTTTCTATGCTTATCTGTTATATGCTGCATATGTGATTGCATATCAGGTTTGAAACCTGAGAGAGTGAAGGAATGAGTTTCAATTGTTTCTCTGTTTAGGCCAGGAGATTCCTGCATAAAGTGCAGTCGAATTCCTCCGCATAGAGTGCATTGAAGAGGCTAAGTAGTTGAACTCTTGTTCTCACTTTGTTCAGAGTTGATTCGAGGTATTCGAGACGTGCAGGTGAGTGTAGGTCGAGGTTAAGTCTCAGTAGCAAGTCCGAGAAGGGGAAGGTTGAAACTGTTACAAGCGTGAATGCACAGGACCCGGAAGACTTCATCACTTTTGGAAGTGGTTGAAGACCGAGCACGGGGAGCGTGTTCGAGAAATCCTTGAAGGAGTCCGAGTGGAAAAAAGCTCAAGAGGGATAGTCCCTTTGTTTCAGTTGCACAGGACGAAGGTGGCGAACGAAGGATTCTCCAGAGGAAGAGAATCGGCGACTTGAATTTGTCAAGAAGACTCGCGAAGTCCCGTGGATCGTTGGATCTGGGAGGAGAAGCGAGGAGGTTAACCCTCAGGTGCAGGAAGAACCATTTGCCATCGCATATCGGTGAATCAGGGCTGGCGAGTGCTGAAAACACATGCACGTTGAACTCGCGAAGCGTGATCCCCCGATTTGATCGGAGTCGTTGATCGCTGGAGGGACAGGTGGCACGAGACCCAGGGGAGTTGGGACTCGACACTTCGACGGTTTCGAAGTCGAAGGGAGCACGGAGAGACAGCGAGGTCTCGAGGCGCGATGGGTCCCACAGGGGTTGCGTGGAGAGCAACACGTGGCATTGGCACGTCGGTACTTGGGGATTTGAGATACAAGGGCTCGGTATCGCGAGTAGCGATACCCCGAGGTTGACCGTTGACCATCGGAAATCGAGGTTTCGGTGTTTGTTTACCCGAGGAAAGTGCTGCAAACCTCGTGAAATCACGAGATCCGATCTCCCAATACGCGAAGGGGAGATTGCCGAGAAGACTGTGGGTGAATAACTCCCGAGGGAGTTGGAAGAGCATTGACTCTTCGGGCCGTTGGGGAGTAGAAGGTCCTGGTGGAACGACCGTGCCGTCGAGGAAGGCAGGTTGACGTCAGAGTGGTATTAGAGCCGGGATTGGGTTCTCTTTGTTCAGGTAGCAGAGAGAAGCAGAGAAAAAATGCCGCCCAGAAGAGAAAGGCCATCACCTGATCGTGAAGACAGAGATGCTCGGAGAAGGGGTAGGCCAGCAGGCAATGCTGAGATGGAACGCCAGATGCGATATCTCTGAGTGAGAATCGAAGAGATGGATAATGCATAGAGGCGTGGAGCTGGTGCAGTGGAGTTCAACGATTCTGAGGTTGAAGAGGAAGCTGGACATGCTGAAGAAGAGGTCTCAGTAGAAGATGCTTCAACCGAAAGGTTGATAAGAGCCATTTCGAGGATGAGCTCGAAGATGAAAATGGACATCTCGACTTATGAGGGCAGTCTAAATGCTGAGGAGTTGCTATATTGGATCCGAGCACTCGATACCTACTTCGACTATGAGAATATCGAGAAGGATAAGAAGGTGAGACATGCTGTCACCAAGCTGAAGGGACATGCAGCCTTGTGGTGGGATGAGCTGCAGGCGGACAGACATTTCAAAGGAAAACAGAAGATCAAAAGATGGGATCGGATGATCACCAAGATGAAGACGAAGTTCATTCCGAGGGATTACCAGATCACTCTGTTCAAGCGCATGCAGAACCTAAGACAGAAGTTGATGACGGTGAAGGAGTACATCGAGGAATTTTACAGGCTCAACATCAGAGCTAGTCATTGGGAAAGTGATGACGAAAAGGTGGCCAGATACTTGAATGGCCTCAGGTATGACATTCAGGATGAGCTGAGCATGTTGACCATCTGTACAGTTGAGGATGCGTACCAAATGGCTCTGAAGGCAGAAGAAAAGCTGAGCCGCAAGCAAGGTCAGCGAGGGTGAGGCAGGAGCCAGCCACGAGGAAAAGCTGTTGTTCAGGAGAGAACACAGAAGCCCAAGGAGGATTGGGAAAAGCCTCAGGGTAAAGCTGAGAGAGGTGGAACCTCACAGCAAAGGCAGCAAAATACTGAGTCGAGGAGGCGACAGACTGATCAGCAGGGTGGATATGCTGACGCAAATACATTTCCTCGTACCCGAGGTAGAGGAAGAGGTCGAGGAGGAGTTATCACCTGTTTCACGTGTGGTAAAGACGGTCATAAAGCCGTGGACTGTCCAGAGCAGAAGGTGGACGGAGGGAGAGCTCACATCGCTGAGGCGCAGGGGCGTGATGTGGAGGAAGAAGACAGTGAAAGTGGAAAGTCGTTGACAGTGCACAAGGTTCTTTTGAAACGTGAGAAGGAGGTAGAAGACACAGCTCAGAGATGCCGACTGTTCCGGACGACTTGCAAGACCAAGGGATGGAAATGCAAGGTCATAGTGGACAGTGGGAGCACAAAAAATCTTGTTTCGACCGAGATGGTGGAGAAATTGGAGCTGAAGACGCGCAAGCACCCGAGTCCTTACAGAGTGACATGGCTGCAAAAAGGACACCAGGTACGTGTTACAAAACAATGCTTGGTTAATTTCAAAATGGGTGAATATAGGGATGAAATATTGTGTGATGTAATTCCCATGGATGTCTGTCATGTTTTGTTGGGAAGGCCATGGCAGTTTGATAGACATGTCGTTCATGACGGGAGGATGAACACATACACCTTGGAGAAGGATGGAAAAATTCATAAGTTGCTTCCGGTGAAGGATAAAGAAGTGAAACCGGAAGTTAGCAGCACAATACTTCTCATGAGTGGGAAAGAGCTTCTCACAGAGCTGGAGAAGGATGAAGATCCACAATTCTTTGTTTTCAGGAAACCAAGGATTGTCCTGACAAGCACAAGAATGGACGACTTGCCAGAGGAGATTCAGCAACTGCTGGGAGAGTTTGCTGACATCATCGTGGACGAACTACCTCGTTCGTTGCCACCGATGAGGAGTGTGAGTCACCATATTGACCTCATACCCGGGGCAAGTTTACCAAATAAGGCAGCATACAGGTTGACACCTCAGGAGAACGAGGAAGTCAAAAGGCAGGTTCAAGATCTGCAGGACAAGGGACTGGTCAGAGAGAGTCTAAGTCCATGTGCCATTCCAACGGTACTGAGTCCGAAGAAGGACGGAGGCTGGAGGATGTGTACAGACTCCAGGGCCATAAACAAGATCACCATCAGGTACAGGTTCCCATTGCCGAGAATGGACGACTTGATGGATTGCCTAAGTGGGGCAAATTATTTTTCGAAGATAGATATCAAGAGCGGATATCATCAGATCCGGATGAGAGAAGGAGATGAGTGGAAAACAGCATTCAAGACAAACGAAGGTTTGTACGAATGGCTGGTCATGCCATTTGGCTTGACAAATGCACCCAGTACTTTTATGAGGCTGATGAATGAAGTCCTGCGGGAATTCATTGGCAAATTTGTGGTGGTGTACCTGGACGATATACTGATTTTCAGTAAAACCAGGGAAGAACACTTGGGGCATTTGGCCATAGTAATGAGAAAATTACAGCAGGAGAAGCTGTTGGTTAATTTGAAGAAATGCTCGTTTATGCAGACATAACTCATATATCTGGGTTTTGTAATCTCGGTAAATGAGTTAAAGATGGATCCTGAGAAGGTTGATGTAATCAGAAACTGGGCGTCGCCGAGAAATGTTTTTGAGGTAAGGAGCTTCCATGGTTTGGCAAGCTTCTACAAGAAATTCATCCAGAATTTCAGTGGGATCAGTGCTGCGATGATGGATACTGTGAAAAAGCGGCATAAGGTTTTCCAGTGGACAGCCGAGGCTGAGAGAAGCTTCAATCTGTTGAAGCAAAAGATTACTGAGCAGCCGATTCTGGTGCTGCCGGATTTTCAGAAGACCTTCCAGGTGAAGTGTGACGCCAGTGGGTATGCTGTTGGAGGGGTTCTGAGTCAAGATGACCGAACTGTGGCATACTACAGCGAGAAGCTAGATGATGTGAAATTGAAGTACTCCACGTACGATAAAGAGTTCTATGCCATCATCCAGGCATTGAAGAAGTGGAGGCATTATCTCATACCCAAAGAATTTGTCTTGTACAACGATAATCATGCATTACAATTCGTGAGTCAGCAGGAAAAGATGAACCAGAAGCATGCGAAGTGGGTAGGTTATATGCAGAACTTCACATTCGTGATCAAGCACATTTCGGGGACTGCCAACAAGGTGGCTGATGCCTTGAGCAGGAAATGTTCGGTGCTGCAGGAGTTCAGAGTCA
Source organism: Picea glauca (assembly GCA_000966675.3). Taxonomy (NCBI): domain Eukaryota; kingdom Viridiplantae; phylum Streptophyta; class Pinopsida; order Pinales; family Pinaceae; genus Picea; species Picea glauca. The sequence goes on from JZKD02S2064661.1 coordinate 252,286, forward strand.
AAACCTTGGGTTTTGAAAATCTGAAGGATATGTATGCAGGTGACGCAGACTTTGGCGAGGCATATGAGGTAGTCGAGAACCCATTTTTCAGAGATAGGAGTCCGTGGATTGACTACCTGATACAGGATGGATTGCTTTTCAAAGGCAATCAGCTATGCATACCAGATTGCTCTATGAGAGAGAATTTGGTGAAGGAAAAGCACAGCGGAGGCTTAGCAGGACATTTCGGGCATGAAAAAACATTCGCCAAGCTGAGCGAATCGTATTTTTGGCCAGGCATGCGAGCAGATGTGAAGAGGTTCGTTGACAGGTGCAGGATTTGTCAACATGCAAAGGGCCGAAAACAGAACACTGGTTTATATTAGCCGCTGCCCATACCTGAGAGGCCATTGGAAGCCATCAGTATGGATTTTGTTCTGGGATTGCCGAGAAATCAGCGAGGAGTTGATTCCATTTTTGTTGTGGTGGACAGGTTCTCGAAGATGGCGCATTTCATTCCGTGCCATAAGACTAGCGATGCAACCCACATCGCGAATTTGTTTTTCAAAGAGATCATGCGATTGCATGGATTGCCGAGGAGCATAGTCTCAGATCGAGATACAAAGTTCATAGGTCATTTCTAGAGGACGCTATGGAAAAAGCTGGGGACTGACCTAGCATTCAGTTCTTCTTACCATCCGCAGACAGATGGACATACCGAAGTAGTCAACAGAAGCTTGGGGGATCTGTTGAGAAGCCTGGTGACGAAGCATCACACCAGTTGGGATCAGATTTTGCCACAGGCAGAGTTTGCGTACAACGATTCGGTGAATTGGAGTACAGGCAGAAGCCCATTCCAGATTTTGTATGGGACGCAGCCGAGAGGAGTGTCTGAGCTCAGGGAGCCAGAACAGGCTGAGACTAGCAGCGCGAGGGCAGAAGAGTTTGCTGAGGAAATGCAGGAACTTCACGTGGAGGTGAAGCAGCGGTTGCAGAAGACGAACCAGGAGTATAAGAGCAGAGCCGATCAGAGGAAGAGACAGATTCAGTTTGAAGTTGGAGACTTGGTTCTGGCGCACTTGAGAAAAGAAAGGTTCCCGCGGGGAACATACAACAAGCTCAAGATGAAGAAGATTGGACCCTGCAAAGTCCTGAGGAAATTTGGCGAGAACGCATATGAGCTTGAGTTTCCAGAGGGCATCGGGATATCTCTGATTTTCAACATTTCGGATTTATACCCATATAAAACTGATGAAGCAGACACTGCAACTGAGGAACCAGTGGTCCAGTGGTAGAAACAGTTACCAGTTGCACATAAACCCGAGATTGAGTGCATACTGGACAAACGAGCAGGCAAGAAGACCAAGAGGAAACAGTATTTTGAATACCTGGTGAAGTGGAAGAACCACCCAGTGGAGGATGCTAGCTGGGAGACAGAGGCAGTGATACAAAAACATGGGCACACTGTACAGGAGCTCATGAGCAGGAGCCCATGAACGCTTTTGAGCCGAGGAGTATGATGCAGGAGCATCTACAACTCGCCAAGCGAGCCAGCGCGTGGAGAAAGAATGTACAGCTCGAGCAAGCCAGCAAACTTCAGATTTTGAATCCTACATTGGTATTGTTGCACCGCCATTTAACAAAAGGCATTCAAAGATGAGCGCACTTGTATTATGTTATAGATAGGAAGGCATTTAAGGCTATTAAGGCTGGTAGATAGGAATTAACTGTAGATTAGACAGTTTTAGTTTTCGAGAGGGAAAACGGAGTATAGACACCCTCCCTTGTATCATTGTAACATACTCAATTCATTTAGCATTAGCATAGAGAGCAAGAAGGAGAGCAGGGTAGAGAGTTGTGAAGAAACCTCCATGTACAGTTATTGAATTAATAGGAAGAGCCCTAATTCAATTCCATGGATGCGTTTGATCTCTGTGTGTTGCTGATATTATGCTTGTGCATGTTTGCTTCTTTCTATGCTTATCTGTTATATGCTGCATATGTGATTGCATATCAGGTTCGAAACCTGAGAGAGTGAAGGAATGAGTTTCAATTGTTTCTCTGTTTAGGCCAGGAGATTCTTGCATAGAGTGCAGTCGAATTCCTCCGCATAGAGTGCGTTGAGGAGGCTAAGTAGTTGAACTCTTGTTCTCACTTTGTTCAGACTTGAGTCGAGGTATTCGAGCCGTGCAGGTGAGTGCAGGTCGAGGTTAAGTCTCAGTAGCAAGTCCGAGAAGGGGAAGGTCGAAACTGTTACAAGCGTGAATGCACAGGACCCGGAAGACTTCATCACTTTTGGAAGTGGTCGAAGACCGAGCGCGGGGAGCGTGTTCGAGAAATCCTTGAAGGAGTTCGAGTGGACAAAAGCTCAAGAGGGATAGTCCCTTTGTTTTAGTTGCACAGGACGAAGGTGGCGAACGGAGGATTCTCTAGAGGAAGAGAATCGACGACTTGAATTTGTCGAGAAGACTCGCGAAGTCCCGTGGATCGTTGGATCTGGGAGGAGAAGCGAGGAGGTTAACCCTCAGGTGTAGGAAGAACCATTTTCCGTCGCATATCGGCGAATCGGGGCTGGCGAGTGTTGAAAACACATGCACGTTGAACTCACGAAGCGCGATCCCCCGATTTGATCGGAGCTGTCGATTGCTGGAGGGACAGGTGGCACGAGACCCAGGGGAGTCGGGACTTGACACTTCGGCGGTTTCGAAGTTGAAGGGATCACAGAGAGACAGCAAGGTCCCGAGTCGCGACGGGTCCCGCGGAGGTTGCGTGGAGAGCAACACGTGGCATCGGCACTTCGGTACTCGGGGATTTGAGATACAAGGGCTCGGCATCGCGAGTAGCGATACCCCGAGGTTGACCGTTGACCATCGGAAATCGGGGTTTCGGCATTTTTTTACTCGAGGATAGTGCTGCAAACCTCGCGAAATCGTGAGATCCGAACTCCTGATATGCGCAGGGGAGATTGCTGAGAAGACTGTGGGTGAATAACTCCCGAGGGAGTTGGAAGAGCATTGACTCTTCAGGCCATTGGGGAGTAGAAGGTCCTGGTGGAACGACCATGCCGTCGAGGAAGGCAGGTTGACGTCATGTTCCAGAGAATGAAAAAATATTAATCACTTTTAGGACAAACACAAATAGTCATTGAACATAGATCTCTCTCTCCACACACACACACACTTTAATGGTCTCTAGTTACCTATTATTTTTATAGGTGGACAATTTCCTATAGTTTTCCATATAAGCTTCACTTATATTCAACTATAAGACTCTGTCTTAATGTTTTTCTTGATATAGTGGAAAAAATAGCTAGTGATATACCTTTGCATATTTCAAATCTAGTATCCATAAAAAAATTTCTTGTAATGAAAAGTTGAGCAAATAGAACAAACCTAGATTGGCATAACCACAATAACATAGCCAACAAAGTGCTCAAATGTGTAGGCAAATTGCTTGATGAAATGTCTGCACTTCAATGATAAAATTTTCCATAGTTTATTTTTATTTAATTTGAATGTTCTATGCCACAAGAAGGCGAGGGTAATCAAAGGCTCTCTTGGAAGAGATGAATCTATACCTATTTTTCATCACATGAATCCCATTAAAACTTTCCCAAAAAAGAAACAAAGATTTTAAAGGAAAATTTTGAAAAAAAAAATGAAACCCTCATTTTTTTGTGCTTACCAATACTATATTTCTTTGCCTCTACCTCAAACTTGAGACTTAGTGGCACAAATTTTTTAAAAAGGGGGAAGATTAAACATATTTTCACCCTCTTAATTGATGAAGGAAGAGACTATTACTACAACTACTACTACTCCATTGTTTTTCTTTGGCTTGGACACTGCTCTACCATTTTCAACTTGACAACGAATAAGCTTGGTTGGAAAAGTCCTGACAAATCCAAGTCTTGAATCTCTAAGAAACGAATTGAAAAAATAACAATTTCAAGTATTTATTTCAATTGCTAGAATGATAAAAAAATAATCCTTTCTTTTCTTTGGTGCAAATGTTGGAGCAAGAACGACTTGTTCAAGTACTTCCTATAATAGAGTGTTTTCCTTCAAGCAAGTGTTATTCCTAATAGCTGTTTATTTCCTTTAGTTATAGACGACTTATTCTTAATATTTTATAGCTGGGGTTCAGTTTGAAAGCAATCCTGAGAAACATGGTTGTTAGGAGAAATGTATACCTTTACTTTTGCACATGCCCCTGTCTTTCTTTCTAGTGAATTTAATTTCTTTAACTTAATGGTTTGAACAACTACGATGAAGTCATCGAATGTATTTGAATATATGTAGTAACAATTATATGTTGGTTAGATCACATGATCGAGTGGATAGATCTGGTTGGATTATTTTAGGTATTTTGAATGAATTCACAAGAGCTCTCGACACATATAGGATGCATGGGAAGCATGCTTACGATGCCACCACATCTCCAATTTGCATGCGTATACGAAAAACACATGGATAGAATGCTTATAATGTAACCATGTCTCCCTCAAGTTCATTTGGAAGTTTATAAAACACAATGCAAAAAGACCATGTGGAAGTTGATAGTTCCCTCTGATCAATATACAAATTCCACATGGAGATCCTAGATTTTTATTGTGTGTTATGAAGTAAATAACACATCATACACTATCTATATGAGAATTTGGAACAATTCTTATTCTTTATGCTACCCCTTTCAATCTTTTATTTTTAACCTCGATCCCATCCAAAACATAGTGTTGTTGACATAGAGTACAACAATATTGATCATAAAATGAGATGACAAAGGAAGTAAGTTATATGGTTGACCTGAAAATGCAATAGATGATAAACAAGTCTCTCTCTAAGGGATTCTCACTGACTTTGCTTGCTATTTAGTAGGAAGCAAACAACAGACACCATCAAGTATGAAATGAAACTAGAAGCAAACCTAATTCCATTGCAGAAGAAATTTATTGGATTGGTGCTAGACTTGAAACGACAATGAAATCAATATAATAGTTGGGTTGTAGAATCTCATATATAATGTAACACGGTACTATTTTTATCTTAAAAAAAATAAAGTGGCATTTCAACAAACTTTTCTGTATTATTTTATTGATTGTATCTTACTGAGTTTCTTGCATAGATTAACAAATAAACAAATTTTACTAGTGCTTGAAATTATTATGTACATAACACATCTAAAAGCAAAGAGTTGGGACTTCACTTTTATCAATCTTGTTAATATATTCACTCTAGTAAATCCTAGGATGAAAACTATCTATATATATTACCAAATATATTCTAACATACTATAATTCAATGAAATTGCATAGATATATTACCAAAAATATATAGCAAAACAAATTATACTTCATCATGATTGTTGCAATAAAAATATAAAATATACTATTACGGATATACTAGTCTTAACTATGGTTGGGGGAGGAAAATTGAGCCTTAGGACCTAAAGTTAACTTTTATGGCTTAAGGGTATTGAATGAGGATTCAAACCACCACATATGAGCTCGACAAGGGATCTTTGGCCTCCTAGTTGGAATATGGACTCCATTATGAGGTTTCGAGCACTAAATATGTGTCTCATGACCCTAAACGAGTTTAGAAAGAGGAAACCCAAGCCTTGGGCCCTAAAGAAATATTGTAGCACTAAAAGGATATCTATCTTTCGAGTGGTGATATGGGATGTCCATTAGGTGGTTTTATGCACCATGTAGGGTCTTGTGGCCCTAAACATGGTTAGGGTGGAAACCTAGGACTTAATCACAAAAGGAAGATTCTATAGATCAAGGGCCATGCACATGGCCTTGAGTGAGCCGCCACACAATGATAGGTCTAGGGGGTCATTTGCCAAGTATGAATATTATCCCAACTAGGATGTATTTTGAACTGAGTACATGGGTCTTGGGGCCAAAATATGGTCCAGGAAGGAAACTCAAGCCATAGGCACTAAAGGTATACCTTAGGGATCAATGTCCATGAATAAAGTTTTGAACCAGCACATAGCACCTATCTAGCCTAGATATTTGTTTTGCAAGTGGTAAGATGCATGTTATTAGAAGGTTTTGAGCCAAAAGTATGTGTTATGAGGCTATGAACATGGATATGTGTGCAAATCTAGGCCTTAGGATTTAAAGGTAGATTCTGGAGATTAAGAACCATGGCCAAGTCCTTAAACCACTACATATGACATTTCTAAGGGATATTTAGCGTTGAATGGGGATATATGAATATCATTAGATGATTTTATGAATAATATGGGTCACAAGATCCTAAACATGGTCAAGGGAGGAAACCTAGGGCTTCGACCCTAAAATTCCAAGATTTGAGGGCTCTTGGGCCATGAGTAAGGCCTTCAACCACCACGTAGGATGTATTAAGAAAATGCATAGCCACTGAGTTGGGATATGGGAATGATTATGAGGTTTTGAACACCAAGGAACGGATGAGGGCCTTGATCATCATTTTTGGAGGAAACTCAGGTCGTATGCCCTAAATGAATATTCTAAGGCTTTAAGGCCTTGGATGTGGCCTTAATGCATCACTCATCACCTTTCTAGCCTATGTTATTAGCCTTTGTGTCCATGGACACTATTATTATGTTTTTCACCAAATATATACATTCAAGGCCATGAAAATCATATAGGGAGGGAATTTTTGCCTTACATCCTAAAGAAAGATTATGGGGTTCTAGGATCATAAAAAATGCATAAATACGTTGTACACATGATATTGCAAAGGTATTTTTTACCTATGAGTGGGAATATGGGTGTCAATAGAAGGTGTTGAGCACCAGTAAAAGGTCTTAGGCGATTGACAATGGTTCGGGGAGGAAACCCAAGTCCTAATCCCATAAGAAAGCTTTTAGGGCTTAAGGACCAGGAATGGTGCCTTGAACTACCACATATGACCAAGCCTAAATGAATGTTTAGCCTTTTAGTGTAGATATGGGTATCATTAGAAGTTTTTCATGATTAGGGATGGGTTTCAAGGCCTTGCTACATGGTTGGGGGAGAGAACCTAAGCCTTAGGTCTTGAAGGAACTTTCAGGGTTTAAGTGCCATTAATGAATCCTTAAACTAACAAACATGACCTTTGTGGAGTATCTTTGGCATTTTTCTTTGGATCTATGGGCACCATTACCAATATTTTTAGAGAATCGGGAATGGATCACAAGGCCTTCACCATAGTCGAGGGAGGAAATTTGGAAATTAGGCACAAAAGGAAGATTCTAGGAACTAAGGGCCATGATTGATTCATTTAAACACCATATAAGAAAAACCTTAAGGGATATTTGGTATGTTCTAGTGGGGAAATGGGATCCATTAGGAAACTTTGAGTACCATAGATGAGTTGTGGGTCCCTATATGTGGTCAAGGGAAAAAATTTGGTTCTTATAAAGGAAGATTCTAGGTATTCAAGGGCAAGAATGATTCCTTGAACCACCACGCATGATCTCATGAGAGAATAATTCACCTCTGAGTAGGGATATGAGTGCCACTAAGGAGTTTTCTTGGCCACTAGGTATGGTTCTATGGCCCTTGACCATGATTGAGTGAAAAAACTCAAGTTTCAAACCCTATGGTATCCTCTCGGGCTTACGAGACATGATTGAGGTCTTAAAATACCACACAAGGTCTCTCTACAAGATCTTTGGTCTCTGAGAGGGATATTGGTGCCATTAGAATGTATTGATAACTAAGGATGGATCACAAGGACATGGACACGGTCATGGGAGGGAAGCCATGCTTTAGGCCTTAAATCCAAGTTAAATAAAGAAAACTCGAACCACCACATAGGACCTCTATAAAAATTTTGTGGGCCCCATGTGGGGATACGGGTGCCCAAGGAATTGATAAGAATTTCATGTCCCAATTTCATTAGTTGTTCAAGAAGGATGGTTGAGTCTTGTGGCCTAATAAGAAATTTGAGGAAGAATAACATATCACATGGGATAAACCAATGCACTTGAAGTGCTTGTGGGCCATACATAGGGACCGAGATCTTAGCCGAGGTGTTGGATAAGGAATATCTGGTAACTAAGAGTAATATGGGATCCTTTTCTTTCATTGTAAACAAGATCCTGGAAGCATGCCATGGCTTAAGACATCATTCAAGATCAAAGTAAATGCACTAAAAAATAAGTTGATTCTCTTAGTGGTCATGGGAAATGTGTGGGAATCTATACCACCACATGGACCTTATAAAAGGAATACTTGGCCTAAGGGATGGATAGAGGCATGATTTTGTCCTTTGCATGTCATGGGGTTATTTGCCAAAGATGTGAATTGATGCCAAAAAAACATACATTTATAAAACCAAATTAATACTTTTAGAAATTATATGCTATACATACACCGTAAACCATTCGACAAAACTTATAAAAAAAAAATTTAAGCTAAGCTAAATGTATATTATGACATACAATTTTATAATATTAATTAAAATATATTAAAACATACATTTTTTTAATGTTAAATAAACTATACATAATATAGAAATTGATTTATAAACATAATTAAAATATTTTTAATAATGTTCATTTTGAATTGCAAGGTAATATATAAATTTAAATATATCAATATAATAATGTTAATTTAAATAGATAAGTTTAATTTCAAATACATAAAATAACAATTCCAAAATAAAAATGTGATAATGTTGATTTGAATTATATAGTATATGGAATTGACGAGGTAAAACATTATTCAACCACATTTTCACTAGAACATGTATCCTAACAAATGTACATAATATTAATTTCAAGTACATAAAATAAAAAATTTGAAAATATAAATATAATAATGTTGATTTAAAGAACATAGTTTAGGTTAATTTCAAATTTCAAAGTAAAAATGTTCATTTGAATTATATAATATATGGAATTTATKAGRTAARACATTMWTCAACCACATATTCATTAKAACATRTATMNTARCAYAATTATATAATATTARTTTYYARTACATAAAATAAAAWWTTGAAAATAWAAATAYAATAATGTTGATTTAAATAACATAGTATAWGAATGATGGGTAAAATATTAAGGTTAATTTCAATTACATAAAATAAAAATTTGAAAATATAAATATGATAATGTTGATTTGAATTACACAATATAAGAATGATGGGTAAAATATTATTCAACAACCTATTAGGATACATCTTTATTAAAACATAGTTTAAGTTTAAAGCACTTATTAGTCCTTGCCAAAAGCGCAGAGGGACTATAGCGATCGATAATTCATTGACTTTGTATTAATCTGTCCTTTGACTATAAATTTTCACTTCATCTGTATTGTTCGCACTACAGAAGTAAAAAATTATTTTTTATATAAAAAAAAACTTATATGTCATCGTCTCAATGGAGAATATATTCGAGGTCTTATTGCCCACTTCATTGTTCCCAATGTTGGAAATGTGTAGATATCCAAAGTTTTGAGCTTAGACGCTCCTTCTTAGTTTTGAGCTGTAAAATTCTGTTGATACTTCAGTGTTGACATGATACAAAATAGTGGACAACTACATGTGCAATTGCAATATCCTCTATTTTTTTGTTAAAATAAAACATAGGCAAAAAACACTTATTAACCATATATGGTGAAATGTGCCCATATCACAATACAACTTCTTTATCCTCTACATAGACTGGTGTGACCATGATGTAGTTTATCTTGTACTTGAGATATGATATGTACACCAAAGTTACTACAAAATTATATTTTTATGTCTGGAAGCATGTCTAGACAAGGCAAACAAAACTAGATCCATTATGTGTGCTGATATGACAGACAAGGAGGCCCTGATTGATGCAGGAGCATCGTCAACGTCAAGAGAGCGTGGGGCAAGAACAACACATTTTGAGCACATGATACATTGTTTAAAAACTTTTGAAGATTGGATGTGCCAAACTTAAATGGGATAGTTAAGGAGTGGCGTACTTATATATTGTAAAGGACCTTGAGCGATCCGCTCTCGTCCGTAGTAGGTAGAAAGCATTTATGTTAGTAGGTAGCTTTAAATTCTCTGATTAGATAGTTTTAGGAGTGGAGGGAAAACAGATATAGACACCCTCATTGTGTATTGTAGCATTAGCATGATTATGAGCATAGAAGAGAAGAAGAGAGCTGTGTAGTAGACTCCATGTACAGAAATTCTGAATTAATACAAAGAAGTTGTGATTCAGACTCATGGTGTTCATATCTTCTCTGTGAAAGGGAAGTGAAATGAGTTTCAATTGTTTCTCTGTCTGAGAAAGAGTTCCTGCAAGGAGTGCAATTGAATTGTCCGCAAGGAGTGTGTTGACAAAATATTCAAAGGTTCATCTCTGAAAGCTCAGGAGAGATAGTGGTTGTTCTCATACTCACACAAGAGGTGCAGTCAGGCACAAAAGTCGTGCAAGGTGTGCATAGAACAAGCTTAAAACCAAGGGTTGAAATCAGAGAAGCTATTGAGAGACCGTTGCTGCAGAGTGTGTGCAAGGTCGAAGAGCGATTAGCACTTCAAGTGTTTGAAGGTTGCCGCAAAGAGTGCGTGCAAGGGTCTTCTTTAAGACTCAAAGTTGTGAGAGAGATCAGGAGGGATAAAGCCTTTGAAACCATTGAAGGCAACACAAGAAATGGATGCATTTGAGTGATTAGAAGGCATTTGGAACTATGGCATAAGTGGATAAATTCGGGGAAGAGTCCTCAGTTCACTTCGTAGAAATCAGCAAGGAGGGAGAACAGACGTTCAGAATCTTATGTAGAGGATTAGCGAAATCCCGTTAGCCGTCTGATCTGAAAAAGAAGCGAGGAGGTTACGGTCACATCCAGAGTTCAAGCTCAGGAGATCGTGAGCCGTTGGATCCTCACCCAAATTACCCGTCATCCGTCCAATCTGATAGGAGTTGCACAGGGCTTAAACCCTCTCAGGCCCAGCGAAAGTCCCGAAAGGTGTCAGGATATCGAGGCGTCGGAGTTCGAGAAATCAGAAATCCCGTGGACAAGAAATCGGGTAAATCCATAGTGAAATCCCCGATACAAATCTGAACCGTCCATCGGTTGGGACACGTGGTAGGAATTGCGAATCATCAGCATATCGGAGATTTGGAGAGAAAGAGTCTGAGACCCTTTGAGTCACGAAACAATGAAAGGATTTTAGCTGTGGATCTAAGGACAGACGCGTGTCGCGTGATTATCCAAATCAAGAAATTGGCCATCAGGACTCACATAAGGAAGCAATTTGACTTTGCATTGAATGAGGTCCGAGATTTAATTTGGACCATTCATTCATTGGGATGCATGTCAGAAAATTTGAAGAAGTTAGGGTTCGGTGTTTCACAGATCCTAAAGGCAGAAGACACTCGCATTTCAGAATTGCGAAGTCCGAAATCCCAATGAGGAGGAAAGCTCCGTTAGGGGGCCCAGGTGACGTCATGTCGTCATAACGAGAATTGAGAAAATCCATAGCGAAAACCCCGAAGAAAACGAAGACCGTCCATCTTTGAGGACGCGTGGAAACAATCACGACTTTCGGGAAAAGTCTCGAAAGAGAAGTCATATCGGGAAATCGACATTCAAGAGATCGGGGAAATCGAAGACAAGGGAATTTCAGCATTTGAAATCGCGAAGTCCCAAGGGAGATCTGGAGCCGTTGATTTAGTAAAAAATCACAGTCATTGATTGTGCTTTAAAGTGGAAGGGATTCCTAGTGACGTCATATCGGGATTAAGAGAATTGGGGATCTGGGGGGACAAGAGGTCGCATACACTTCGACATTAGAAACCCTGAAATCCCGAAGGGTGGTAGGACTGAGGTCATATGAAAGGGAGGTCATATGGACCACGAGCCTAGCCTAGAGGGCTAGCTGAAGTTAGAAGCATATTGGGATAGCGAAGATCAAGAAATTGGGAAACAAAATGTTGTAGGTAGATGACTGATCCATCCATGGAGAGAGGTAGGTAGATGACTGATCCATCCATGGAGAGAGAGATGTGTGATCGACGAGCTAGACTCGAAGACATGGAGACAACCCAAAGACTCACAGTCAGTGCTGGGGATCTAATTGATTCCAAAAGTGAAATAGAGGTTGAACATGAAGAAGAAGTTGCAGTCGGAGATGCAGTGAACAAACGTTTGATCAGAGATATTTCAAGAATGGGTGCAAGAGAGAAAATGGACATCCTAGTTTAAGAAGGAAACCTGGATGTAGAGGAGCTTCTAGACTAGATTAGAGCCCTGAAAACATACTTTAACTATGAAGATGTTGAAGAAGACAAGAAGGTCAAGCATGCTGTCACAAGATTGAAGGGACATGCAGCATTGTGGTGGGATGAACTACAAGCTGACAGATGCCAGAGAGGTAAGCAGAAAATCAGGAGTTGGGATAGGATGATTGCGAAGATGAAGAAAAAATTAATTCCCATGGATTACCATATTTCTCTATTCAGGAGAATGCAGAACCTGAGACAAAAATTGATGACAGTGAAAGAATACACTGAAGAATTCTACAGGATGAACATCAGGGCAGGTCATCGGGAAAGCGATGATGAAAAGGTTGCCAGGTACATGAATGGCCTGAGGTATGATATTCAGGATGAGATGAGCATGGTAACCATCCGAACGGTGGAAGATGATTATCAGATGGCTTTAAAAGTTGAAGAGAAGCTGAGCCAAAAATAGGGTCAAAGAGGCCGAGGCAAAAGTCAAGCCAAGGGCAAATCAATTGTCCAAGATAAAAACCAGAAGCCCAAGGAGGACTGGAAGAAATCTCAGACTAGAATTGAGAGAGATGGAAGATCACAACAAGGGCGATATGTTGAACAGAGAGGACAACATACTGAGCAGAGAGGAGATTATGCTGATAATAATACTTTTCCTTGTACTAGAGGTAGAGGAAGAGGAAGAGGTGGAGTGATAAAATGCTTCACGTGTGGAAAGAATGGACACAAATATTATGAATGTCCAGATAAAAATAAAACGGGTGGAGAGACTCACATCGCCGAAGCACAAAGGTGAGATGTTGAGGCAGAATATTTTGAAGGCGGAAGATCACTGATGATGCGAAAAGTTCTTTTGACACCAGAGAAGGAGGTGGAGAAACCGGTACAAAGGAACAGAATTTTTCAGACTGCTTGCAAAACCAAGGACAGGGTATGCAAGGTCATTGTGGACAGTGGTAGCATGGATAATATCGTTTCAATAGAGATGGTAGAAAAGTTGTAGCTGGAGACAAGTGAACATACGAGTCCATATAGAGTTTCATGGCTACAAAAAGGACATCAGGTAAATGTCACTAAACAATGTTTAGTTGAATTTAAGATAGGAGGATATAATGATAAGATACTCTGTGATGTTATTCCTATGGATGTTTTTCATCTATTTCTGGGTAGACTGTGGCAATATGACAGAAATGTGATTCATGATGGGAAGATGAACACATGCACCCTAGAAAAGAATGGGAGAACTCACAAGTTACTTCCAATCAAGGATAAGGAGGTGAAACTGGAAATAAGCAACACTGTACTTCTCATGAGTGGGAAGGAACTTATTACAGAGGTTAAGAAGAAGGAGGATCCACAGTTCATTGTGGTCAGGAGACCAAGAATTGTTTTGACCAGCACAAGAGTGGATGATTTACTAGAAGAGGTTCAGGAACTATTGGAAGAGTTCACTGACATAATAGTGGACGAACTACCTCGTTCGTTGCCACCAATCAAAAGTGTGAGCCACCATATTGATCTCATACCCAGAGCTAGTTTGCTAAATAAAGCCACATACAGATTGATGCCACAAGAGAATGAAGAGGTCAAAAGACAAGTCCAGGATTTGTTGGACAAAGGGTTGGTTAGAGAAAGCTTGAGCCCATGTGTTGTTCCGTCAGTGCTCAGTCCAAAGAAAGACGGAGGCTGGAGAATGTGTACTGATTCAAGAGCTATTAACAAGATAACCATCAGATATAGATTTCCATTGCCAAGGATGGATGATATGATGGATTGCTTGAGTGGAGAAAAGTATTTTTCAAAGATTGATTTGAAAAGTGGTTATCACCAGATTCGTATGAGAGAAGGTGATGAATGGAAAACAACCTTCAAGACTAACGAAGGGTTGTATGAATGGCTTGTTATTCCATTTGGCTTAACAAATGCGCCAATTACCTTTATGAGATTGATGAATGAAGTCCTGAAAGAATTCATTGGGAAATTTGTCATTGTGTATATGGATGACATACTGATTTTCAGTAAAACAGTGGCAGAGCATCTGAAGCATTTGGCTACAATGATGCAGAAATTACAACAGGAGAAGTTGTTGATAAACATGAAGAAATACTCATTCATGAAGACATAACTCATTTACTTGGGATTTGTTATTTCTGCAGACAAATTAAGGATGGATCCAGATAAGGTGGAAGTGATTAAGAATTGGCCATCACCGAAGAACATATTTGAGGTGAGAAGTTTTCACGGATTAGCTAGTTTCTACCGAAAGTTCATCAAGAATTTTAGTGGAATTAGTTTAGCAATGATGGACACAGTGAAGAAAAAAAACAAATCTTTTCACTGGATAGAAGAGACTGAGAAGAGTTTTAATCTGTTGAAGAGGAAGATTACGGAACAACCAATTTTGGTGTTGCCATATTTACAAAAGACATTCCAAGTGAAATGCGATGCAAGTGGATTTGCAATAGGGCAGTCTTAAGTCAAGAAGACAGGCCGATAGCATATTTTAGCGAGAAGCTGAATGAAGCAAAGGTGAAGTACTTCACATATGACAAGGAGTTATATGCTATCATCCAGGCATTGAATAAATGGAGGCATTACTTAATTCTCAAAGAGTTTGTCTTATACAGTGACAATCATGCACTACAATTTGTGACACAACAGGAAAAGTTGAATCAGAGACATGTCAAATGGGTTGAATATATGCAAAATTTTATGTTTGTGATTAAACATATTTCTGGTACTGCTAAGAAAGTTGCTGATGCTTTGAGCAGGAAGTGTTTGTTGTTGCAGGAGTTCAAGGTCAAAACATTGGGTTTTGATGAACTCAAGGACATGTACACAGATGATACAGATTTTAAAGAGGCATATGAAGCAACTGAGAATCCAATTCTTAGGGATAGAAGCCAATGGGTAGAGTATATGATCCAGGAAGGATTGTTGTTTAAGGGCAATCAGCTTTGTATTCCAAAATGCTCCATGAGGGAGAACTTGCTAAAGGAAAAACACAGTGGAGAATTGGTAGGGCACTTTGGTCATGACAAGACGTTCGCAAAGTTTAATGAGTCATATTTTTGGCCTAGAATGCGAGAAGACGTCAAGAGATTCGTGGACAGATGCAGGATTTGCCAGCATTCGAAGGGAAGGAAGCAGAATGCGGGGTTTTATCAACCATTGCCCATACCAGAGAGGTCGTGGGATGCAATCAACATGGATTTCATATTGGGGTTGACAAGAACACAAAGAGGTTTTGAATCAATCTTTGTGGTGGTGGATAGATTTTCTAAAATGGCACACTTCATTCCATGTCAGAAAACCAGTGACGCAACTCACATTGCGAATCTGTTTTTCAAAGAAGTCATCCGACTTCACGGCTTACCAAGGTGTATAGTTTCGGATCGAAACACTAAGTTCATAGGGAACTTTTGGAGGACCTTATGGAAGAAGCTGGGAACTAACTTGTCTTTTAGTTCAGCTTATCATCCTCAGACAAATGGACAGACAGAAGTGGTGAACAAAAGTCTGGGAGACTTGCTGAGAAGCTTGGTGACAGAACACCACAGTCAATGGGACAACATATTACCATAGGCAGAGTTTGTGTATAACGTCTCAGTTAACAGAAGCACAGGGCAGAGTCCATTTCGTATTGTTTATGGCATACAGCCGAGAGGGATTTATGAGTTGCGGGATATAGAATTGAATGGAACTAGGAGCGCTAGTGCAGAAGATTTTGCATAAGCAATGAAGAAACTTCATAGCCAGGTGAAGGAGCGATTGCATAATTCAAGCCAGGAGTATAAGCATAGGGAAGATCAACACAAGAGACAACTTCAGTTTAAGGTTGGTGATTTGATTCTGGCACATTTGAGAAAGGAAAGGTTCCCGAGAGGAACATATAATAAACTAAAAGTGAAGAAAATCGGACCATGTAGGATCTTGAAGAAATTTGGGGAGAATGCTTATGAGATTGAATTACCCAATGGGATCAGAATTTCTCCGATATTCAATGTCTCAGATTTGTACCCATACAGAGCTGAGGAAGTAGGAACAAATGATGAACATTCAGAGGTTCAGTGGAAAAAGTAGATGCATGTTGCAGAAAAGCCACAGATGGAAAGCATACTAGACAAAAGAGTTGGCCAATAGACCAGGAGGAAACAATACTTTGAATACTTGGTCAAATGGAAGGGACATCCAATTGAAGATGCCAACTAGGAGAATGAAGTAGAGATTCAAAAGCATGGACAGACCGTGTAGGAGCTCATGGACAGGAGCCCATGAAAAATTTTCAAGCAAGGGAGTCTGATGCAGGAGCATCATCAACGTCAAGAGAGCGTGGGGCAAGCACAACACATTTTGAGAACATGATACATTGTTTAAAAACTTTTGAATATTGGATGCGCCAAACTTAAATGAGATAGTTAAGGAGAGGTGTACATATATATTGTAAAGGACCTTGAGCGATCCGCTCTCGTCCATAGTAGGTATAAATCATTTATGTTAGCAGGTAGCTTTAAATTCTCTGATTAGATAGTTTTAGGAGTGGAGGGAAAAAGGATATAGACACCCTCATTGTGTATTGTAGCATTAGCATGATTATGAGCATAGAAGAGAAGGAGAGAGCTGTTTAGCAGACTCCATGTACATAAATTATGAATTAATACAAAGAAGTTGTGATTTAGACTCGTGGTGTTCATATCTTCTCTGTGAAAGGGAAGTGAAATGAGTTTCAATTGTTTCTCTATCTGAGCAAAAGTTCCTGCAAGGAATTCAATTGAATTGTCCACAAGGAGTGTGTTGACAAAAGGTTCAGAGGTTCGTCTCTGAAAGCTCAGGAGAGATAGCGGTTGTTCTTATATTCACACAAGAGGTGCAGTCAGGCACAGAAGTCATGCAAGGTGTGCATAGACCAAGCTTAAAACCAGGGGTTGAAATCGGAGAAGCTATTGAGAGACTGTTGTTGCAGAGCATGCACAAGGTTGAAGAGCGATTAGCACTTCAAGTGTTTGAAGGTTGCCGCAAGAAGTGCATGCAAGGGTCTTCTTTAAGACTTAAAGTTGTGAGAGAGCTCAGGAGGGATAAAGCCTTTGAAACCATTGAAGGCAGCAAAAGAAATGGATGCATTTGAGTGATTAGAAGGCATCTGGAATTGTGGCGTAAGTGGATAAATCTGGGGAAGATTCCTCGGTTCACTTCGTAGAAATCACCAAGGAGGGAGAACAGATAGTCAAAATCTTGTGTAGAGGATTAGCGAATTCCCGTCAGCATTTCGATCTGACAAAGAAGCAAGGAGGTTACGGTCGCATCTGGAGTTCAAGCTCAGGAGATCGTGAGCCATTGGATCCTCACCCAAATTACCCGTCAGTCGTCTGATCTGACAGGAGTTGCATAGGGCTTAAACCCTCTCAAGACAAGTGAAAGTCCTGAAAGGTGTCGGGATATCGAGGCATCAGAGTTCGGGAAATTAGAAATTCTATGGACAAGAAATCGGGTAAATCCATAGTGAAATCCCCGATACAAATCTGAACCGTCCATCGGTTGGGACAGGTGGCAGGAATTGTGAACCATCGACATATCGAATATTTGGAGAGCAAGAGTCTGAGACCCTTTGAGTCACGAAACAATGAAAGGATTTCAGCTGTGGATCTAAGGACGGACGCGTGTCATGTGATTATCCAAATCGGGAAATCAGTTATCGGGACTCACATAAGGAAGCAGTTTTACTTTGCATTGGACGAAGTCCAAGATTTAAATTGTACCGTTCATTCATTTGGGACACGTGTCAAAAAATCCAAAGAAGTCAAGTTTCAGTGTTTCGTGGATCCTGAAGGCAGAAGACACTTGCATTTCAGAATTGCGAAGTCCGAAATCCTGATGAGGAGGAAAGATCCGTTAGGGGGCCCAGGTGACGTCATCTCGTCATAATGAGAATCAGGAAAATCCACAGCGAAAACCCCAAAGAAAACGAAGACCGTCCATATTTGAGGACGCGTGGCAACAATCACAACTTTCGGGAAAAGTCTCGAAAGAGAAGTCATATCAGGAAATCGAAATTCGAGAGATCGGGGAAATCGAAGACAAGGGCATTTCGGCATTTGAAATCGTGAAGTCCTGAGGGAGATCCAGAGCCGTTGATTTAGTAAACAATCACAGCCGTTGATTGTGCTTTACAGTGGAAGGGATTCCTAGTGACGTCATATCGGGATTCGGAGAATCGGGGATCCGGGGGGACAAGAGGTCGCATACACTTAGACATTAGAAACCCCTAAATATCGAAGGGTGGTAGGACCGAGGTCATATGAAAGGGAGGTCATGTGGACCACGAGCCTAGCCCAGAGGGCTAGCTGAATTTAGAAGCATATCGGGATAGCGGAGATCAGGAAATTGGGAAACAAAAGGTTGTGACATCGAGATCTTGAAACCCCGAAACACAATTTTCTATTCTTCTGTCATGAAGAGAACAATGATCGGGCCTAGAGGCTGTGAGGAACAGAAAAGACCTATGGGTCAATTTTAAAGGAGATTCCAGTGGAGAATCGAAGGAGCCACTCCGGCTCAAGGTTAAAATTTGAACGATCCTTAAGACTGAGAGGTCAGCGCAGAGGCCTTTGCCAAGGAAGAGGGTGTGTCTACATCACTGATGAGAGTCACACTGACTATTCCTATACAACTTGTCCAGAAACATGCAGAAAAAGATATTGCCAGGTAATAGGATATCCATTAAAAATTTTAATATACTACCCAAAATAGTATATGACCATGGTGATTGTGATCAGATTATATCTCTCAATGAAACAAGTATTGTGGAAAAAATACTCGCTATTTGTTTATAATATCGTTTTGTCCTAGACGCAACCATCATCCAACTTGCTTAGAGAAACAACATTTACCCAATCGGAACCATTGGCGCAATTGTCACAATTGAGAGAAAACTTGGCTCACAACACATTCTCCATATAAAAGATGGAGAGTCAGACAGCGACAAGGCAATGGTACCATTCTCCATATCCAGTTTTGTCCTTTACTTTCGTATGTCCATGTATCTCGGTTAAGTTACAAAAATATTGCACTGTTCCATGTTGTAGCTGCAATTGTTCGATACCTATTCAAATTTGTTTTCATCAATGGAACAACAATTGGATAAATGGAAATTTCCACTTATGCTCTTAAAAATATATATCAAAGAAAAGACATGTTAAAGAAAGGATCTTTCGTACAACCCAAGCAACATTTGTAACAGAAATGTTAGCAGACATAGTACAGGATCTCAGGAAACTAACTAGCTCAACAACTATTGTGTGTATACATCTACACATTCATCCTCACTTTTCTCATACAAACTGTCTTCACCAAATTTCTATAGTTATTATTTTTTTTTTTTTTTGGGGGGGGTGCAGATGTATATTATATTGTTCAATATATAAAACTGCTATGCTTACGTTTCCAAGTTGAAGGTGTTTTGGTTGCAGCGAATGTGTACTTGACCACCTTTGAGCCTGTATGTGCGAAATGAAACTCTCTTGCTTTTGTTTTTTCTTTCATAAGTGATGATACGATTGATTGTCTACGATGCATTAAAAAATGTCCATACATATATAGAACCTCTATGCTACCATCTGAACCTTGGGCAACACAAACATGCCTTATACAATTAGACAACCTCTGTTAAAATATGTGCTTCCTAGGTTAGCATAATTGTCATATGCAGCATACCTTCAAAAAAAGTCAAACAGTATCTACATGCTGCGCGACTTTCGTATACATAGAAAATTTACCTTAAATGACGACAATGCAATATTGCATATCGACTGAAAAAAACTAAAAAAAAAAAAAAAAGGCTTTGGCAGGAAACGAAAATATCTCATGTGTGTCTGTAATTTTTCTTCAACACCCAGATGGATGTTTGTCGGACTTGATTTCTTTGGATTTTACATTTTTCTAGCAACATACAAAAAATATCTTTCTAGGAAATGGAATATCTATTGCAGATTCAAATATATTGGACCTTATTTTCCCTCTTCTATACTTGACCAAATTCCCGTTTATTTTTCCCCATTTTGAGGTCTTCTTATAGCTAGTGTACAGTGGAGAAGCTCCACTTGTTTTGTGTTGTCTTGTGTTTGAAAGGATTTTGTTCATATCCCATGGCCTCGTTTATTTTCTCATGGGAACATATATATCAAATTTTTTGATGCAAAGGTCGATGCGTGCTGCTCTATGGAACCTTTTTGGATATTTCTTGATGCCTTCTGTGTTCATGCGTTGCCTTCTGCCTCAACTTTCAATACATTTGGTGTTTACTTGGTTATTGGTTGTATGCTTCATTCTAGAAAAGTAATAATACATTCAGGATCTTCGCAGTTTTTCTATGATCTTAAAGACTATATAGGACATGATTTTCCATTTAATATAAGCTCTATGACGCAGATGTAATATGTGGCTCGTTTAAGCACTTTTCCTTGATCAAATTGTTTTAGCTCGTTTTATCACTTTCTATATATCAAATTGTTTAATGCAAACTTCGATGTGTACTGCTCTATGGAACCTTGTGGGATCTTGCTTGATGCCTTCTATGTTCATGCGTTGCCTTCTGCTTTTACTTTCAATACATTTGGTGTTTGCTTGGTTCTTGGTTGTATGCTTCATTCTGGAAAATTAATAATACATTCAGGATCTTCGTAGTTTTTCTATGATCTTAAAGACTATAGAGGACATGCTTTTCCCTTTAATATAAGCTTTGTGATGCAAATGTGATATTTGGCCCATTTTAGCACTTTTCCTTGATTGATGAACTTAGCAAAATTAATCTCTTGGAATAATTTGAAATAAAAGAATATATATTATGCAAAGTCCAATGAAACTATCGTATCAACGAGAAGACATTAAAATCTAAATTAAAAGACATTAAAATTCAAATTCATCGTTGTTATACTTGCGGTGAAGCTGACTATACAATAACTTTACTTACACATCCCAAAATTGATTTTCTTGTAGCTTTTCGATGCTTCTCTGATACAAACAGATCCTAGAAACTATAAGCATGGCTCACTGTATATATTCCTTTATTGAAGAACCTGTTCACATGTTTAATGCACTTCATAGTTACTGTTAAGACCTATTGGAAAAAAAAATGGGATCGCGGGTTCCAAGATAGGCAGGTTCAAAATTGTGTTTCCATTGTTCTGCCACCTGAAAACAACACCCGAACTTCCACGATATACAAATTAGAAAGCACATTCCCCTTTATCTTGTTTTTAGCACTTTTCCTCGATCAATGAACTTAGAAAAATCAATTTCCTAGAATAATTCGAAATAAAATAATATATACTATGCGAAGTCTAATGGAACTATCATATCAACAAGAGGACATTAAAATTCAAATTCGTCATTATACTTGCGGTAAAGATGACAGTACAATAACTTTACTTAAACATCCCAAAATGATTTTCTTGTCGCTTTTCGATGCTTCTCTTATAAAAAAATATTTTGGAAACTATAATCATGGCTTGTTGTATCTATTCCTTGATTGAAGAACCTATTCACATGTTTAATGCACTTCATAGTTACTATTAAGACCATCGATGGGGCTTTCTTACACCTATTCCCGCTTCCAAAAATTTCCATCCCCTTTATTTTTTTCCTCTGCTTTCCATTTTTGGTTACTTACTTGTTTTTCGGAAAATGTCTAGGTGTGGGAATTTGCGGACTCACGTCTTCATATTTCCACTTACTTTTATATCACCAACCTGATCAATCGCTTCCCCGTTTCATATTGAAAAAACCTTTTGGATTGCGGTTTCTTGGATAGGCGGGTTCAAATTGCGTTCTATTGATCCAATGCCTGCAAACAAGACCCAGACTTCTGCGATATACAAATTAGCAAACAAATTCCTCTTTATCTCATTTTTAGCACTTTTCCTTGATCGATGAACTTAGGAAAACAATTTCCTGGAATAATTTGAAATAAAAGAATATATACTATGTGAAGTCCAATGGAACTATCATATCAACGAGAGGACATTAAAATTAAAATTTGTCATTGTTATATTTGCGGTGAAGATGACAGTACAATAACTTTACTTAAACATCCCAAAATTGATTTTCTTGTAGCTTTTTTACACTTCTCTTATACAAACAGATACTGGAAACTATAAGCATGGCTTGCTGTATCTAATCCTTGATTGAAGAACCTATTCACATGTTTAATGCACTTCATAGTTACTATTAAGACCATCAATGGGGATTTCTTACAACAATTCTCTCTTCCAAAAATTTCCATCCCCTTTCTTTTTTCCCACTGCTTTCCCTTTCTGGTTACTTACTAGTTTTTTGAAAAATGTCTAGGTGTGGGAGTTGGTGGATTCACATCTTCTGATTTCCACTATCACTTTTATATCACCAACTCGACCGACCGCTTCCCCATTTCATATTGAACAATTTTTTTAAATCCTGGGTTCCCGGATAGGCGGGTTCAACATTGTGTTTCCATTGTTCCGTTGCCTGCAAAAAACACCCGAAATTCCGCGATCTACAAATTAGCAAACAAATTCCCCTTTATCTCGTTTTCTTTCACTTTCTGTTTACTTGGTTCTTTTTCTGGATGTGTCCCTTTTCCAAAAGTCTCCTACCTCTATATACAACATCCAAAGTTCCGCAATATACAAATTGACCCTCGAAATCTGACATTGTCTCATGTTTCGTGTTACGCATATTGCATTCAACAGTTGGAGTAGATACAGTTTGACAATCGGGCCCTCACGTTTCCTAAGTATAGCTTGTGGCCATGTTTTCAAGACCGTCAATATTTCCTATTCTGAGTATGTCTAATGCTATTATGAGTTTGGCCAACCTATTTTCCATTGCATACTTGGCCACTATTACCATCGTCGGTTCTTGGCCAGGCTTACTCAACATTGCACTTCCATTGTTTTGCTATGTACAAACAACACCCAAAATTTCGCAATATACAAATTGATGGCTGAACTCTGTCATTGTGACATACAATTTGTCCATCGGCCCCTCGCGTCTCCTGGGTATATCTTATGACCCTATTTTTGAAACTTGCCCGACCACTTTCCATACTTGGCCATTTCTTGGAATATATTTAGTGGGTTGGTGGGTAGGCATAATGTACATTGCTTAGTCGGTCTTTTCCATCCCTGCTACCTTCATGCTTCTTTCTAGATATGTAATTATTAATATTTAATGGTAGTAGTTCATCATGGAGAAACCGTTAAGATTGTCATTAATTTCTAGAAGGCCAAACAAGATTTGTCATTAATATGAATTAAACCAAGATTTGCGGAAAAAGAGTGTTATCCTTTCCATGTATTCATTTCAAACATGATGCAATCTCTTTCATGCATCGACCGGTTGGCACCTTTACGAAATCTCTAATTATTAATCGCTCTTCGTCGTCACCACCACATTCATACTCTTTTCTAAATATGCAATTAGTAAGATTTAATGGTAACAACGTATTGTGCATGAACCTTGGAGATTGTCATTGATCAATGAAAGGCTCAAGGAGATCTTCCATTGATACACATTAAACCAATATTTTCAGAGGGTTATATTATCCCTCCCCAATTTTCATTTCAAACATCATCTGGAGTAAACGGAAATTCTCATTAGCTTATGGAAGCAGTTCCACATCAGTTCTGTCTAGATACAGTAAACACCTTTGGGAATGGTGGCCAGAGGTTCCAGTATTCCAGGGCATATTCTTACTACTCATCTCCATCTGCCCAGGAGAAAAAAAGGAAATGGTCCCTTGGTGCACCGAGAGATATATTTCAAGCCAAAGAATTCCAAGGCAACCTTGCCTGCTCAGACAACCTGCCCGCCTGCATTGATGGCTGGTGCAAAGGTTGATGAGATGGATTTCAAAAATACTTCAAAATAAAATATAAATGAAAAGAAATTTTTAACTTTCTATGAAGGCTATATATAGAAAGGAGAAAGAGGTTTCAACAATAGAAGGAAGTGTTACATTCAATGCAAGAAACATGAACTAATATTTGAATGTAAAAGGTGTCTAATATATGAGTCAAAGAAATTGCAGGATACACAATTCATTCCCCCCCACTCCCTCGACCATGAGGGGGAATTGTTTTTAAGAATGAAAGCTCAAAAATGCCAAAAACCATGCAATTTTTTGCTTTAAAATGCAAGCTAAAAAATGCACCACTCAAAAAATAGATTTCAAAATTTCTTTTTGTTTGATTGTATATGCAATGAACTCAAATAAATGCAAGTTCTTTCTACTTTCTTACATTTAATGAAATAATCCATTGTGTATACAAAGTAATATGAATAAAAAGATCAAACAAAATGTCCACTCAAAATGTTGACAAGTACTCAAGGAATTATTCAAAAAAGAACCCAAATAATGTAAAAGGGAAAGAAGACAATCACTCCTTGAAATCCTAAAAAACGAGCAACAAAAATCAAAGAGTAAGGCTGGGTTGCAACAAAAAATATAGTCTCAAGCATTTAAAAGACCAAATATTTCTAATGAAGGCAACAAAGAAACTCAAAACAAAGCAACCTTTGAAATTTCAACTTAACGAAAACTTAAAAAACAATCAAGTTAATCAAAAGTATGAATAATTTTAGGATGAAGATCAAACTACTAGAAGGTAGGCTCAACCAAGGGATCTTATTGGCCCAAGCAAGTCATACAATTTTGAAAATTAAAGAATTTGCAAACTCAATGGAGGTAAAATAAGTGTTAAAGGTCAATCCCTTAGACAAACAAAGTCAAAAACAAACCCTAAGGACTCTGGTACAAAGCCTCCAATCATAGAACTAAGAAAAATAGGGAAAAACTCTTGAAACCAGGAAAAATAGGAGATCAAAGCTCATGTAAAAAGGGAGAAAAAGAGTTGATAAGGGGTCAATGATCCTCAGAATCCTAGTAGGGAGCATTAGTAACACTCTTTAAACCACTAGGGAGGAGCGTTAACGCTCTGTAAATCACTCTGGGGGAGCATTGATGCCTGGAAATTTTGAAAAGACACAAGAATTGCCCAGACTTAGCAGAGACCAGGTTAATGACACCGTAAACTTATTAATGAAGCAGACATAATAGGAAAAGTCCAAAATCAAGTATCAAATAATATCAGAGCACAAAAATGACTCAACAAGGACTAGGCAAACCAAGGGAATGTTAAAAAAACAAGATCGCGGAGCAATAAAATAAAATAAATGTAGAAATAAAACATAGAAGATACACAATACAATAGAGACATGGCTATACATGGTTCACCCAGTGTGGGATATTTCCACCAGAGAAATGTTCAGGTCCTTCCTTTATTATTATCCAATAAATGAAGGGATACAACCTACAACACACCTGTTGTATCTTCCTCCTCTTTACTCTCACAGTCTCCTCTCTCAGAATACAATATTCGCAATGATGCATAGCCACAATACATTCCCCTCATAAAAGAGTATTTCCTTCTAGGGAAAAAAAACCATAACATAACCTCTATCGTCAGATATGCGACCTTATAATGAACGGTCTAGATTTACAATGAAATTACAATATACATTTACAAGGAAATTTTTCCTTCCGGTGCCTACTTTCCCTTGGACCCCACAGAGGGGGTAACCCATCTCTGCACTCCCCCACGTGGAGGAGTGTACATTCTTCTGGAGTGTAAAATCTTCATGGGGTATAAACATGGCTGAAAATAGATACCTATGAATTAGGAAGATAATCAGGCTCCACAACCAACAATCTCCCACTTGGAGACTAATATCAACAAACCCACCGCTATTGTATATGATGGAATATGATCCTTCTTGGACTTGGCAAATTTCTCATCTTCATATTCATTCTTAAAGACCAACTGAAACTAAGTAGGAACTTAGTTTCTCCTTGGTTACTCCCTTTGTTAACATGTCTGCGGGATTCTGGCTAGTGTGTATCTTTTCCAACTTCAAATGTCCATCTTCCAAGACAAATCATATGAAATGGTACCTGAGATGTATATTCTTAGTCTTAGAATGGAAGGCTGATTTCTTTGCAAGATGAATGACACTCTCACTGTCAGAGTACAACCTACTATTCTCCTCCTTATTTCCCAATTCCTCCATAAACCTATGAAGCAAAATCATTTCTTTACTAGCCTCTGTAGCAACAACATACTCTACCTCTGTTGTTTAAAGTGAAACAACCTTTTCATCTTTGAAATCCAACTTACTGATGTTCCACCTATAGTAAAAACATACCCCGTGGTGCTCCTCCTCCTGTCTTAATCACCTTCCATATCTAAATCAACATATCCCTGTAGAACATTGTTTGAACCTCCAAAACATAATGCATGAGTAGTATTACCTTTCAAATACCTGAGAATCCACTTTAATGCCTTCCAATGTTCTTTACCTGGATTGTTCATATACATTCTCACAACTCCCACTGCATGTGCAATATTTGGTCTTGTGCAAACCATCACATACATGAAGTTGCCAACTGCTGATGAATAAGGGACCTTGGACATGTATTATATCTTCTCCTATGTCTTGGGACACATTTCCTTAGTTAATTTGAAATGGCTAGCTAAAGGTGCACTAACTCATTTTGAATTGTGCATTCTAAACCTCTCCAACGCCTTCTCTACGTACTCACCCTGAGACAATGTCAATTTGTGATTTTTCCTGTCTCTTGTTATTCTCATACCAAGGATTTTCTTTGCAGCACCCAAATCCTTGATCGCAAATGAATTAGCTAATTTTTTCATGAGCACATTTATATCCTTCATATTAGACCTTGCAACAAGCATGTCATCTACATACAATAACAAGATAATATAGCTTCCATTTTCTATCCTCTTAAAATAAACAAAGTGATCAGAATGACATCTACTATAACCTTGTTCTATCATAAACCTGTCAAACTTAAAATACCACTACCTCGGATCTTGCTTTAGGCCATACAAGCTCTTCTTCAAACTGCATACCAAATTCTTCTTCCCTTTGACCTCATACCCCTATGGCTGCTCCATATAAATCTCTTCCTCCAAATCCCCATGGAGAAAAGATGTTTTTACATCTAACTTTTCAAGATGCAAATCTTCTACTTCCACAAGACTTAAAATGGTCCTAATTGAAGTCATTTTAGCAGCAAGATAAAATATTTCATAAAAATATATACCTTTCTTTTGTGCAAACCCCTTTACTACAAGTCTAGCATTCTACCACTTTTTTCCTCCATCTTCTTCCTTCAACTTGTAAACCCATTTATTTTGCAGTCATCTTTTTCCTACAGGAAACTGAACCAAGTCCCAAGTCTGGTCATTTACCAAGGAATCCATTTCCTCTTTTATGCCTTGCTCCCATTTCTTTTTAGTGTCTACCTGCATTGCCTATTCATAACATTATGGTTCACCAGAATCAATCAACAATAAATAATACAATGAAGGAGAGTATCGTTACGGGGGTCTACTTAACCTGGTATATCTTCTAAAAACACTTGCAAAAGTTTGAGGTACCTTTTTCTCCTCTTGTTGTACATTTTGATTGTTTGGTTCCTTTGAAATTTCTTTTCCAGTGATCTCATCAAGCACTGTGTATTCTATTTTTTCTTTTTCGTGTTTCTTTCCCTGCAACTGATCTTTGTACATGACCTTCTCATTGAATATGACATCTCTACTCCTAATGATTTTGTTATTTTCATAATCCCATAAGCGATAACCAAAATGATTAACATCGTATCCAATAAAGGTACACTTCTTGGATTTTTCCTCAAGATTTGTTCTATTTTCTTTATCAATATGGAAAAATGATTCACAACCAAAAGTCTTAAAAAAAAATTATTTTACCTTTTTACCTGTCCATGCCTCCTCTAGAATTCTACCTTCCAAAGAGCTTGAAGGTCCTTTGTTTATTAAGTAAACAACCATATCTACAACATCTACCCAAAATTGTAAGGGAAAACCATCATGCAATATCATACTCCTTGAACGCTCCATGATTGTCATGTTCATCCTTTCTAACATACCATTTTCTTGTGGTGTTCCTGGAACCGTCTTCTCTCTACGAATCCCATGGTATGAACAGTAATCGTCAAACTCCTTACTGAAATATTCACCTCCATTTTATAATCTGAGACACTTCAACCTTTTTCCTATCTCATTCTCAACCAAGGCTTTCCATTTCTTAAAAGTATTAAAAACATCAGATTTTTGTCGAGTGCAATAAACCCAAGTTTTTCTAGTTGCATCATCGATAAAGGTAACATAATAACAAGAGACACCAATAGATGATACCTAAGATGGTCCCCATACATCTGTATGCACAAGCTCTAATCTTTCACTCTTCTTTTCTTTTCCGACTCTGAGAAATATGACTCTTTTATGTTTTTCATAAACACAATGCTCACAGAAATCCAAATCAATTTGTTTAATATCTAGCAACAAATGTATTTTGTGAAGTATATGCATCCCCTTCTCACTCATGTGTCCAAGCCTATGATGCCACAGTGTTGTATCCACTCCTAAAGAATCTAAAGAGATAGAAGACTCCGTATTATCAATACATAAATACAATGTACCTACCTTATCTCCTTTTGCTACCAGCAATGATCCTTTGGTGACCTTCCACACCTTATCTGTAAATATGGATATACAACCTTCAGTTTCCAACTGCCCTGTTGAAATTGGATTTTTCCTTATATGTGGAACATGTCTTACCTCTTTCAACAACAATTGGTTTCCATTGCTTTTATTTATTTTTACCTTTCCCATTCCAACAATTTCGCATGGTGCATCATCACCCTAATGAAACTCTACAAAATCACCTTGAACATAATCTAGAAAATGTTTCTTATGGGGTGTGGCATGAAATAAAGGCCATGAATATACTACCCAAGACTCATAAGTATTATATACATAAAGAATAAAAGCATCTTATAACACATCACCTATTACATTTTCTTCCTGATTTTTCTCATGTTTCCCATCTTTTTGTTTCTTTGGAGCTCTGCAGTATTTCTTTAGATGTCCTTTCTTCCCACAATTCCAACACTCTATCTTTCCAAATCTAGATTTGGATCTTCCCTTCCTAGAATTCCCATGGCTCCTTTAGCACTTTCCTCTATCCTTTTGTCTTCCCATGTTCTCCATGTTCAACGCATTACCTAATCTCTCACATGTGCTTTTCCATTGCATTTCCTTGCTAAGGATAACACCAAAAACATCATCAAATTTTAAATTATTTGAACGAGAGACAGATTTACCTACAGCCATGACCAAGTCGTTCGATCTTTCTGGAAATGGGCACAAGATTAGAAGAGCCCTGACCTCGTCATCAAAGTCCACTTTTATAGAACTTAGTTGATTAGTAACCGTATTAAACTCATTTAAATGATCTACAATAGGCTCACCTTCTGACATCTTCATATTAAATAATGTCTTCATTAGAAATACCTTTTTGGACACTGAGGGTTTTTGATACAGTTTAGCCAATGCATCCATCAGATCCTTCGTTGTCTTTTCTTTCAAAATATTGAAATCCATCGATGTTGTCAGGCTCAGCCATATCATTCCTAGTGTCTTTCTCTCAGGAACCTCCCATTCTTCGTCCTTCATGGCCATCGAAGTTTTTTCTATTCCACCCAACGGTAGGAATAGATCCTTCTGATATAAATAATATTCCATATGTATCTTCCATAACT
The DNA here is from genome assembly GCA_000966675.3 of Picea glauca. NCBI lineage: Eukaryota > Viridiplantae > Streptophyta > Pinopsida > Pinales > Pinaceae > Picea > Picea glauca. The sequence continues at coordinate 282,140 of JZKD02S2064661.1, forward strand.
TGTAGTTTTGGCCGAGAAATTTATCGACCCTAAAATTTTCATCTTCCACCAATGCTCCCACTCGAACCAGGAACCCTCTTTTCCTGTGAGTTACATTTCGCTCTGATACCAATTTTTATAAAAACAGGACCACATAGCTATAAAATAAAATAAATGTGGAATTAAAACATAGAATATACAAAATACAATAGAGACAAAGATATACATGGTTCACCCAGTGTGGGCTACGTCCACCAAAAAAATTGCCAGGTCCTTCCTTTATTATTATCCAACAAACGAAGGGATACAACCTAAAACACACCCACTATAACTTCCTCTTCTTTTCTCTCACAGTCTCTGCTCTCAAAATACAATATTCACAATGATGCATAGCCACAATACATTTCCCTCATAAAATAGGATTGCCTTCTAGGGAAAAAAACCCTAACATAACATCTACCGTCATATCTGTGACCTTATAATAAATGGTCCATACTTACAATGAAATTACAATATACATTTACAAGGAAATTTTTCATTCAGGGGCTTCACCCCCGAACCCCCGTTTTCCCCCGGACCCCACAGAGGGGGTAACCCCCCTTTTCACTCCCTCGTGTGGAGGAGTGTACATTCTTCCGGAGTGAAAGTATTCATGGGGTATAAACACAACTGAAAAGAAGGACCTCTGAATAAGGAATATAGTCAGGCTCCAAAACCAACAGGGAAGACTAGCCAAAGTCATTCCCTAGTGGAGTCGCCATTTTTTTGTTGTGCAAAATTCACCCTATGGATAGGTTTAACTCTCCTTAGATCAATCTATGATCTAAGACAGACATGAAACAAATGGTTTCTACTTTACTTATATATCTAGTTCATTAACCTATATATACAAGAAGGGAGACTTACTTGCTTCCCTAAGTTTGTCCTCGTTGCTCCATCCTCTTACCTTGCTACTCCAATTCCTTTAGATATCAAAGAGACCTGCAAGACAAGAGGTATTCAAACCTTTGTACTTCTACTAGATCTTGTTAGGTAAGAACTAAATCTATCTATACTCGATTTGACTTAAGCATAGACACTATCATGAACAACACAATGGAAGTAATAGGCCAAGTTGATATTAATGGAAATACAATAAAAAAGGCACTTATAAATCACGTTTGATGTTGCAAAAATGTTCTCCAAGCTCTCCAGTCTAGCCCTTGCATGAATGTCTTGAGATCAAAATGATGATGCTTCAATTGGATTCCCCCCCCCCCTTTAACCCATGAATGACCTTGTTTATATAATGCTTGAGAGGTTTTAACCACCATAACATTTCAAGGGAATGGTTGAGATCTTTACTCCTTAGGTTAGAATTTAGTACCCAAAATGGAGGGAATGTGGATGACTCGAGTGGATGAGTCATCCTTTGACCATAACCATACAAAAGTGTCCTAGGATTTTCCCACAGAAAAAGGTGGATTGACCTTATCAAGACTAACGCTCAACCAATACTGGCCACACAACATTAGTAACACTCCCAGACAGTTCATTAGGGATCATTAGTGATTCCTATACATGGGAAGGGGGGCATTAGTGGTCAAACAGGGCTCAAAACTTAGGAAAAGTGGTTAGGATTCGACATTTTCTCAGTGTTTTTTCATTCACCATGTCTTATAGAACAAAACCAATTTTTAGTCATGGTGTCAACATGTACGACACTCAATAAAATGCATGCAACACTTAGTAAGGTGCATATGACACTTGATAAAGTGCATGTGACACTTWGTAAGGTGCACACGACACTTTACGATACTTCTGAAACTTAGGGTGTGGGAAAKATGAGACACATGAGTGTGACATTTAGGTGTGTAACAAAGAGGGGTCAAAACCTTTTAAGCGAAAATTAAGAATGATAAATCCAAAATTGAATCCCTTGGTAAAAATGGAATTAGAAAAATTGAAAAGAGATGGTATAGTTTTTTTTATCAGACATTCGGAATGGATTTCAAATTCTATGGTAGTAAAAAAAAAGAATGGAGAGATTTTTCTTTGTGTGGATTTTCGAGACATCAATTGAGCAAGTATTAAAAATAACTACCCACTTCCAAACATGGAGATGTTATTGCAACAAGTCATTGGTTTTGCATTAATGTCTATGCTAGATGGATTTTATGGATATAATCAAGTCCTTTTGGTTGAAGAAGATAGACGGAAGAATTCATTTGTTACACCATGGGGAACATTCTGCATGCCAGTCAGATTCAATAACTCTAGTGAAACATTTCAAAGAGAAATGGACTATGCTTTTAATGATTTAATTGGGAATTTTATGGTAGATTATCAGGATGATTTAATAGTTCATTCAAAATTAAGAGAAAGGAATTTTAAACATCTCATACAAGTTTTTGAATGATGCAAGATGTATGGCATATCTTTGAACCCAAAAGATTGTGTTTGCAATTTCAGAAGGAAAGATCCTAGGTCACATAGTGAGTAAAGAGGTCATACACATTGATCTAGAAAGGATTAAGGAAATAAATGACTTAAATCTTGCTACATCTGATAAGAAAGTATAATATTTCTTTGGAAATATAAATTTTGTACGAAGATTTGTTCTAGATTATGCCACGATTGTCAATCCAATAAATAAGTATCAAAAATTCGAATGGATGCCAAAACCTCAAAAGTATTTCTTAGAAATAAAACATGCAATCACTACTGCTCTTATTCTTGTTAGTCTTGATTTTGATAAATATTTTGTATTATATTTATTTGCTTCAGAAGAGACTATCACCTCCATCATTATCCAGAAAAATGACAAAGGAGAAGAATTTCCAATTGCTTTCATGAGAAAAACCTTGTATGACTGTTACCCATGATTTTGGTCATCATGATGATGTATTGATGATAGTGTACTCAGGCTCTTCATAAGAACTTTCTCCTGAGAAAAGTTACTTTCATCTCTTCCCAGAAAACTCATTTTTGAAGAAGGTTTGCAGGCCACTAATACATTTTCCTGCGAGAATGATCTATTCTCGTAGGCTACCTTAAGCTAGGGTGAAAACATCTCGCACTGTGTTGAAATGCTAGGGTGTGAACTCTTCCTAAAGCAATGAAAAAGATGAATTCTTGATGCTTCTAGAAGCGAATCTTCCATAAGGATGGGTTGGCATTCGAATGGTTATCCTAGTACTGGATTCCCTGATATTTTGGGATCATTTGTATCCAAGTAACTAATTCATTCTCTCCTAGAAGGCTATATATTGAGGGAATTCTCATGGAAAAGGTTAAGCAAGATTCATTGGAGAATTGGTGAAAGAATTGTGTGAAGCACTGAAGCTTGAACAACATCTTGGAGACTCTAGCAAGTCTATTAAGAGGATTTGATCTTCTTCATGCAAAGATTGAGCAAGTGTGTGTGTCGAAGCCAAGGGCCATCGAAAGGAAGTTTTTTACATCAAGGCTCAGGTTGTAATCTTTACTTTCCATTAATATGATACAGTGGCATGTCCCTTTCCCATAAAGTTATTTCCATTTTATTGTGTAATTCCTTGATCATACACATAGGTTAACTGTTGAATGTATTGTGCGATCTTCACTTTGGTTGGTTTGTGTTGTCTTGGTCTGGACTTTACAAGAGCACTCGAGCGAAGTGGGAGAAACAAAGACCCTAGGAAGCGATAATAAGGTATGTTACTTGTTTCTTCCTCCTAGTCAATTCAACAGTCAAAACTTAGGGAAAGATTATTGTCCTGTCCTATTTTATTCTAGATCCAGGTGGATCTAGGGAGATCAGTTAGTGTCTGCACCTACCGATTAGTCCGATAAAAAAATTGGTGACTCCGATGGGGAGCAATCCCATTTTCTTTGTGTCTTTTGGTGTTTTTCTGTGGCCATTTGCTCTGGTCTTAATTGTCTCCTATCCTATCAATCTCTGAGTCTTCAGGATATCCTGAGAGACCCTCTGGGTCCAAAGGCCTTTTTAAATTTTTCTTCATTTTCCAAAATTTTGATTATGTTCAGGCATTCTCGCATTGCACTTCACTGCAGCCTGCGAGAACTGGTAGGGTTCTCACTCTTCCTTTAGATTTTAGTGCGAGGTTCTCGCACCTTTCTCAAGGGTTACCTGCGAGAATCAGTGATTCTCGCACTCTGTAATACTACCAGCCCGTGAACCCCATTTTCCAAAAGTTTGGATTTGATTTTTGGTATTTTCAACTGCCCAGATCAGTTTGATTGCCTCGTAAGAGTTTCTTGGACCATTGATTGATGTTTTTCTTGTTTTCGTTTGCGTGCATGAATAGTCTTAGGATTTCAAGGCTCTTCTTGTCACTTTTGTTTTGACTTTCGTTTCTTGACTTTTCTTCGCAAAACCATACTCTCTGATTCCAGAATTTGAGTGTGTTTGATTAGTTAAGAACCAGTGATTGGTAGAAAGTTGAATTTCTTGGTCTTTTCTTATTTGCTTATTGTTTGAAAGGTCATTTTTCTTATGCAATTGAAAATACTATTTTGGTTTGCTCTTTATTTTTTTTTTCATTGAAAGAGTGCATTGGGTTTCTTATCATTGCTTGATTCTTTGGTTTTTTTATTTTCTGTACTCTCATTGGCATAGTGAGGGTCCTTTTTGAAAAGTGAACAAAAGTTTTTCTTTCAAAAAATCATTTTCGTTTTCGAAAACATTGAAAATCAAATTATTGAGATTGTTGAGATTATTGAAAAAGACACATAGAGAATTGTCATTTGATACGTGATTTGTTGCATTAACATTTTAAAGGAAATTTTGCATTGTAGTTCAATGTTGATCTGGAAAACTTTCTCTCTCTCCCATACATAGGATTCACTGAACAAAAAGTGATACATTTCATTCTCATCCTTGCATTGTTGGGTCAGATTCATACAACATAAGTTTCACTTCCGTTTCCTTTGAGTAAACAACAACTCTTAATAACACTGCGTAATCATAAAATTTATCTAGTAACTCTTTTCTAGGGCTCTATTACACCAACAATTAGCTAGGCTAGCACTTTAGAGTAGGAAGAGAGATACACTCTCCAAAAGAACAAAACACACAATAGCATCTTGTGTTAGGGAGTGTTAAATTCCATTTGCAAAATTCTATCCTAAGAAGCCCTTCTCACACAAGGATCAAACACTAGGTCGCATTGATATTGGCAGAGTTACTCACCCTGCTTTGTTGATATCAGTGTTGAGATTGCATGTATTACGGGGATCACTCAGAGGTATACCCACAATGATGAGTGGAAGCCTTTTGAGTTGATTGCGGGCTAGATACCCTGCCCTTGCGTGTGGATTGGACTGTCGACTGTTCCCCTAGGATTTATTGTTGTTGGTGGTGACCTTAGTGGCCTATCTTTATAGGTTCTTACCCAAGGTGACTGTGGAGGGGAACGTCTTCACGGTACCTGGAATTGACGTTGACCAAACTCACTCGGGCTCCTTGAAGGGTATACCCACGATTATGTGTGGGAGCTTGCACCAGGGTGTAAGTCTGTTAAGTAGGTCATCAACGTAACTTTTCCACCCTAGCCCCGTCCCTTCTCGTCTCGTTGTTGTGACGTTGGATTTCATCACCAACTAGTGGCTTCGAAATTAGAAGGTCTTGTTTGCTTGGTGTTTCTTCCTAGATTTTGTTTACTAGCGCGTGTTGTTTGTTTCTCGCAGTTGACCATAGGATTTTCTTCGCGAAGTTTGTCACTCATTTACAATAGCTCCTCCACGTCGTTCATGTAGAATGCAGGGTTTATCTCCAGAGCATTTAGAAGGTTCTCAACCCTTGCCCACAATCACACCTGGAGGCTCTCCTCGACATATTGAAGTCCCAGTCGTCACCACCCCACAAGTGGAACGCAGTGACTCTCTAGAACATTTTCGCATTACCAACACTCGAGAGGACTTTTGACTTAACCCCGATTCTGAGAGATGTTATATGCGAGCAAACTCTTTCAGAGACTTAATTGTTGTGTATTCTGGATCTCCAACTGGACCCTTTCTCGGTATAGAAGGCCAAGATCCTTTTTGGTCTACAGGTGTTTTTCAACGAGACCTTTTTGGTCCAGGTTCCCCTGTGATTTCTGAGATTAATCCACCTGTGATTTCCGAAATCTCTAATCTAGAGACAATACCGTTGACTACTGCTTATCACTTTACTGTCCCTGCTGAAATGGCCTATCTTGAAACTACTTCGAGTGCTCCAACTGGTTTTACTGTGGTTAGTCTTGCTCCTATCAACACACCGTGAAATCCCAATGTCGATCCGACACTACCACTTGGATATCGTGCGTTGAATGCTACCATTCCTACCCCCGTGCAAACTCCATCAGGCTCTCCTTGTGGTCCTTGTTCTTCTGGGCACTTTCTTCCTGGTTTTGTTCCAGTACTCCCTCAATTTCCTTTCGGAGGACCCTCATCGTCCACTACGGGCAATCCTAATCCTAGTGGCTCTATTCCGTCATTCACTCCAACTTATCCTCTTTCGGTTGGTGGACAATCTCATCAAGGTAGTATAACTCAACCCCCTCTCAGTTGGTAAATGCCAATTGGAACATTTCCCTCCATTGGCGCATCACCTTCAATGGGAGGCACAACTCCACCTTATGGGTAGAACATACCTCCGTCCTTGGCCCAGTATTGGAATCAGTTGATACAAAATTCTTCTCAATCGACTGGGGGGCAGCAATTTCCAACTGCGTCTGTAACACCCCCTAGCATGGGCCAACCATATCCAGGTTCGTTTAATCCCATTTGGGGGTTGAATTCTCAAACTCAAGCCCCTGTTCCAGGGTATAATTCGATGAGTTACTATCCTATCCAACCACTATTGAATATGCCTGGATCTTCACATTATATGCAGACTGCTTATGGTCCTCCTGGTTTGCTGACGGGGCTGCCTCCCCAGAGCCACTAGTACCCACAGGTGAATCGACAGTTACCTTTTCTTGCTACTTTGGATCTTCCGGATTTGTCAAGGATTTTAAATGATCTTGTTCATCACTCTCCCCAATGGCCTGTTATACGAGCCAAGCTTCCATCTAACATTCCTAAATTCAACGACAAAGTGGGAGAGGACCCAAACAATCACGTTATAAATTTTCACCTATGGTGCTCATCCAACTCATTGATGGATGACTCTATTCGTTTACGTATTTTTCAATGAACCCTTACCGGTTCTGCTGCAAAGTGGTATATTGAATTGCCACGAGGTTTCTTCTCCGATTTCAACGCCCTAGCTATGGATTTCCTTACGCATTACCAGTTACAGATCCGTTATGATACGAGGACCGAGATTTTGACTTCCTTCAAACAAACTAAAGGAACTCATATATCTGATCACATCCATGAGTGGTGAAGGAGATGACGTCTCATTAAACTTGAGCTCCCCGATCAGTTACTGGCAGAGTGGTTTACAAAATAATTTGTGGACGAAATTGGTTAGGACATTACCATGGGTGGCGTTGTCATGGAAGAGCAGGCTATAAGTCGTGCTCAATATCTTGATATCGTTTATTCGCAAACGAGAACCCTTTACGATTTACTACCTGATTTACCTCGTCCTAATGCTTCCAACACTTCAACTACTCCAGTTTCCTCGCATGCGGTTGACGGTGTGATTGGTATGGCCCAAGCCCAATCACATTCTGTTTCAAGCACAAACCCTAAATATTCTTCTTCTAATGTTCAAAATGCTCCGTCTCCTGCCACTCCCACCGAAAAAACTTCTGAGGTAAATGTCGTCCAATCTACCCCAGCCGATAAAAACAAATCTAAGAAGGGGAGAGGCAAGAATAAGATTGCCTTTATTTGTCCTTGGGGTACTTTTGCATATCAAAAACTTCCTTTTGGTCTTAAGAACGTTGGCGCCACTTTTCAATGTGCTATGTCTTATGCGTTTCATGATATCAAACACATCGTTCAACCCTATTTGGACGATTTACCTGCTCATTCTATGTGCAGAGCCGATCACCCAAACCATCTCCGAGCTATTTTCGTTCTCTGTCGGTTCTACCGGATCCGTTTAAATCCTCATAAGTGCGTTTTCTGTGTCGAATCCGGCCGTCTTCTAGGTTTTATCATTTCGCGTCAAAGGATTCGGGTGGATCCTTTGAAGGTTGAGGAAATTCTTAATCTCCCTCCTCCTTCTACACTTCGCTAGTTGTAAAGTTTGCAAGGGAAAGAAAACTTTCTTCGTCGTTTTATCCCCAATTACGTCGATATCACTCGTGGATTTACACGGCTATTAAAAAAGGATTCTGAGTTCATCTGGGATACCATTGCCAACAATGCTTTTGAAGCTTTGAAGTTGTCCCTAACGCGAGCTCCACTTTTCTTCCCCCCCGATTACAGTCGCGATTATTTCCTTTACCTTGTTACCTCAAATTACACCATTGGCATGGTTCTCGTCCAAGAGGATGATGCGCATGACGAACATGTTATTTACTACTTGAGTCAAAGTCTTACGCCGACTGAAATCAAATATCAACATGTCAAAAAACTGGCCTTGGCTGTCGTTCAAGCCGTCCAACGCTTCCGACACTATATCCTTTCACAAAAGACTACGGTGATTTCTCATTGCAACCCTATGCAACATATTTTGACACGTCAATTGCTAGGGGGAAAATACTGCAAATGGATTGTGATACTCTAGGAGTTTGACTTGGAATTCGACCACACCAAGTCCAAGAAATCCTTACTTTTTGCTGAATTGATATGCGATTTTCCCCACTCTGCAACGAAAAATGTAGCAGTTGATTCATTACCCGATGAATCTCTTTTCCTTATTAGCACTAATGATATTTGGTATGGGGATATCATTATATATCTCCAAACCCAGACTTTCCGGCCTACTTTGTCAAGTACTGAACGATGTCGAGTACGCTATCAATATCGTCAATACATTATCCTCGAGGATACTCTTTACCGTCGGGGGATTGACTCTATTTTTCGACATTGTCTAACATTCGACGAAGCCGAGAAAGCTCTGAATGACTGCCATTCCGGAGCATGTGGTGGTCATATGTCTAAGTATGCTACTTCCCAGAAGATCTTAAGAGAAGGGTATTTTTGGCCTTCTTTGTTTAACGACTGCATCACCACCGTTCAGAAATGCCATGCCTACCAGACCTATAATCAAAAAATTCAGTCACATCCTTCTCCTCTTCACCCTATGGTCTCAGTTGGTCCCTTTGCGAAATGGGGCATCGATTTCATGACATGTCACCCTCACTCGGTCAGGGGGCATGGTTACATCATTATAGCCGTTGATTACTTTACAAAATGGGTCGAGGCGATGCCGACATTTGACAACACTGGAAAGACCGTAGCATTGTTTCTTTTTAATCATGTCATAGCTCATTTTGGTGTTCCCCAAGCTATCGTTACCAATCACGGTAGTCATTTTAGGAATTTTATGATGTCTGAACTTACTGAAAAGTTGGGTCTTTGCCATGATAACTCAACACCCTATTATCCACAAGCCAATGGCCAAGTCGAAGCGATTAACAAAGTTCTCATAACTATGCTTCGACGAATGATAGGGATTCATAAAACAAGTTGGCACACAATGTTGTTTTCAGCATTGTGGGCGTACCAGACATCTGTCAAGTCCGCTACTGGGTTTACACCTTTTCGGTTAGTCTATGGTGTGGAAGCCATTCTCCCTATCGAATGCGAGATACCTTCTTTGAAACTAGTTGTTGAACTCCTACCCAACACTTCTGTTGAGGAAGAACATCTATTGTATCTTATGCAATTAGACGAAACTCGACGTGATGCCACCCTAGTCATAGAAGCCCAAAAAAAGTGTGTCAAGGACCAATACGATAAGCATGTCAAGCCTCGTGTTTTTCCTTAAGGTGATCTTGTTCTTCTATATGAACAAGATTGAGATATGTTAGGAGCTGGGAAATTCGAACCCATGTGGCGAGGTCCATATATCATTCGATGAGTTTTGGACAAAGGATCTTATGAGTTGGTATATTACGATGGTATCCCTTTGAGTGAACCCAGGAATGGGTTGTACTTGAAGAAGTACTATGCATAAAATCATCTGTGCACTAGTACTTGTATTTTTATTGTATCATACTTCTTGTGTGTTACTTTAGTTTTCTTTTGTCGTTATCCGGTCTCTGCTCTTATGTGACATTGTGTTTGATTTCCAGATGTCGGAGTCTTCTCTACCCTATATTGGCTTTGCTGATGGCGCTAGCCGTAGTACTCAGAACCTTGCTTCCGCTGCGTGGGCAATTTACACCCCTACAAATGAACTTGTCTCTTTACGAGGTGTGTGCCTTGGTCGTGCGACCAACAACATTGCAGAGTATAGCATCGTTATTGAATTATTGGTTGATGTTATCTCGCTCGTAATTCGTCATTTGGTTGTGCAACTTGATTCACAGTTGGTAGTACTATAGTTAAATAATGTCTACTTTATTCGAAGTCCTACTTTGTTACGGGTGTATTTGCGAATTTGCCTCTTGGAACGTTATTTTGATCACATTGAATATCAACATATTCCTAGATGTCTAAATACATTAACAGATGCATTGGCTAATTATGTATTGGACAAGCATTTGAATCATTTATAAATCAATCACATCAATATTCACACAATATAAAGTAAACCGTTAGATGTCGTCTGTATATATAACGATCAAAAGAGTTTTTTACAAAAAGTTTGTCCGAAGACCAAAATGTCAAAATCTGAAGCTTATAGCTTCTACAAAGTGATGTCATGGATGACGTTCACGGTAACACACGACTGACCTAGCAACCCTACGGAGCAGTCGACTCATAGATATTGCTACTCCTACAGTATGACACTGATCGCGTCGTGGAACCTCTTCCAGAGTCATGTCTGGAATGTCTGCAGTCAGGAACTCTATATTCTGTTCCACCACTTGATAATCCTTAGCATACTATGGTGTTGTCGTTACCTCTCCTTGCCGCTGGATGGGAGAAGTGCTGAGAGGTATGTAAGGTCCAACATCTATGTTATCAACAAACGATTTTGTATTAGTCTTTGGACAAGCATATAAAACAAAAAAAACATTTGAATATGATAAAAATTCACAAAACATTTTAAAAGAAAAATGTGTGTACTTCTTACCAAGGTCCCCCCATTGAGCATCCTCTGGCAGTACCAAATTCGGATCTCCTCAAAAATCCAGCCCAGCATAAGCGTAGTCATCAACCATCAACATCTGTGGTTGAATCCAGTTAAAGAAAGTATCATCATATTTGATGATCGATCCTGCTATGTGTCGGGCCATCAACTGACACCACCTCAGCATCTGTGGATCCCAGGGAGCCAGTAAATTCCACTCCACCTGTAGCCTCAGTAATGGGACCCACTCAAGGAAGAAGGATAACAACAAAGATCCATACCCAAATTGCTTCAGGTCACCTTGCCTACATTTGGTCAATTACTTTTTTATACTGCGAAGCACAACATCTGGCCAGTTGAACACTTGAGGCTCAGTACACTCAATATCATACTGGAAGTAACTCTGTAACGTCATGTGAGGAGCAAAACTCCCAACCATCCGAGCTATGGTGAATAGGATAGTACAGAGGGTCAAGTCTCGTAGCCCACAGATAACTACTTTTCCTTTTTTTCTCTCAGCCTCGGGAACGCAGTGTAAATTGCAGTACTCACTCATATTTAGCCCACCACCTCTACTACCAGTCAGGCTCACATAGTACCCCTGGCGTGACAAACTAGTCAAAAAGTAAATGTCCTCAATGTCTAAGGACAATGTGTGGACCCCCACATGAAACACCTACTGATCAGGGTCCCACATACGCACCAGGTACTCTAATAGTCTGACTTGGGCCCTCATGCCCGGGATGCGAAAGTATTTCAGGAGTCCACAATATCTCAAAGAAGCTATAGTAGGTGGATGATTTTCGGCCATTGCATTGTCTTCTTCATGTTCCCTTTCGTGCCATTCAAGCACCATTTTAATGGCCAATTATCTGCATAAGAGACGCAATAAGAAGATTAGCAACCTTTTTTATGATTTGGTTCTTATTCATTGGCTAAATCTTTAAAAAAAATTTGAGCTTTGCGGTTCTTGCAGGTGCCCTATGTGCACAGTGCGAGAACCTCACAGGTGGCCTTAGGCTCACCTGCGAGAATGCTTCATTCTCGCAGGCCCCGTATAGCCTTCCTGCGAGAATGGTAGCGCGCATGTAGGACTTGGAAAATCAACTTAAAAATGAAAATTTACGAATGAAATTGAAAATTGAAACCATGAAAGTGTTAAGGACTAAGAGCCTACCTTACTGTCACTAATGGCTCGTTGAATGGTCTCTCGTATCTCCTGCAATCTGATGCCGAACTCTGAGGGTAAAAGAGGGGTTTTTTGGAGTTCAAATTGTGGAAAGGTAAAAATGATGCGGTAAAAAGAGTATTTACTCCTTTTTATTTACTTTTATTATGTCATTTGGTTTTTTATGCTTATTAAACCCTAATTCCTAATGTCATTTTGAGTGAAACTTTTGCAGGCGTGATGATTTTGATGAAATACAGGGATATGGACATGATTTTCTTTGTCATCGCATGTTTTTGATTATTTTTTATGGTTTTTATATAAAAACCTCGAGCATGGTCTTTGTCCATTCTTGCACTCGTAAATACATGAGAACGAGATCAAGCATACTTTTATCGCTTTTTCGGGCTCAACAAGGTTATACGAAAAAGGAACCCCCCTGGAGTCCTCTTTAAGCTCTTTTCAGACTCTCTAAACATGAAAAGATCGTCGAGCAACCTTTCTATTTTCACGCTCGATAAAGTATTTGAAGTACACGTCTGATGAGCGATAATTTATCTCTTTTTCGGTCTCGTCCAGACTATTTTACGAAAAAGGAACAAATAGAGTTCTCTTTTAAGTTTTTTTCTAGACTCTATAATCATGAAAAACCTTCGAGTTTTCTATCTCTAGACTTGTTAAACAAACATTGATAGACCCGCGATGGGACCAAACCACTCCTTCTTAGGGTTCATTAAACATACTCCGAGGGACTCATCCGAAGGATGAGCTTACATCAACAAGCATATGTTATCCTCCTCAAGCTTGCGTAAAAATAAAGAGGTACTCGCCAAAAATGGTGGGGGGAAATTTGGGAAAGGGATATGTTTTCATCTTCGTATTAATTGGCAGTAAGTGTCGCTCTTGAACATGACACCCCCTATTCATTACATTTGAAGCCGGTTTGGGAAATCCATTGGTCTCTCATTCAATTTATTACAAGGTCATTCCTTGTGTCATCTTTGAGTCAATGCTACCAAATCATTGGTTGTGTCGTTCATATGTTCAAGAGAAGTCCATCTGAAACCTATATTGAGTCGGCCATCTGTAGTTATCCATTCTCTTTGTGTCGGCCTTCCCTGTGTCCAGTCCAATTCACATCATACTCTGTTTCACCTTCAAAGTCTATTACTCATTTCGTGTCATTGATGGGGGATACATCAAGGCCCCCCTGTGACGATTTTTGTTCCATCGACTTCAGCTCATTATCCGGAATCAAGACCTAGAAATTATTTGGTACCTTGGAGCTTGCATGCCTCAATGGCAAGTTTCCTCGCTTTCGACAGTGGGTTTACATCATTGACCCCTGATCGAAGGATTCCATCGGATGTTCGACTTCAACTCATTTATTCGCACTCGATGGATTGTACTAGGGTACCTTGGGAGTCATTGACATCAATGGTGATTTCTCTCGCACTTGTTAACAGTTTCATTAATGACCAGTAATCAAGTGGTTTCTGCCATGTTCGACTTCGACACATGTAATCGCATGGTTTCATTCGTACGTTGAGTGACGAGATTGAAGACCCTGGATATCATCTCTTTGGTCCAGGTTGCGATGGAGTATGTATATTTTGACGACATGGATCCACAGTGTATGATTGGTGGCCATGACCCATGTCCATAATGTCATCAGTCTATGATATGAGTATGGGAATGCCTACCTTAGAATTGGTATATATGATATTCTGCAGATGCTTGGTTGTTCACAGGTTTTCGATTAGATGTGCTCCTAGTTTCTGACACACACATGCAGCTTACAAAGTCTTTCGGCTGTCACTGGTTCCAACCTCATACTTTTGGGGGCATTATGTTACCCATGATTTTTGTCATCATGATGATGTATTGATGATGGTGTACTCAGGCTCTTCATAAGAACTTTCTCCTGAGAAAAGTTACTTTCATCTCTTCCCAGAAAACTCATTTTTGAAGAAGGTTCGCAGGCTGCTAATACATTTGCCTGCGAGAATGATCTATTCTCGCAGGCTGCCTTAATCTAGGGTGCGAACATCTCGCACTGTGTTGAAATGCTAGGGTGCGAACTCTTCCTAAAGCAAGGAAAAAGATGAATTCTCGATGCTTCTAGAAGGGAATCTTCTAGAAGGATGGGTTGGCATTCGAATGGTTATCCTAGTACTAGATTCCCTGATATTTTTGGATCATTCCTATCCAAGTAACTAATTCATTCTCTCCTATATATTGAGGGAATTCTCATGGAAAAGGTTAAGCAAGATTCATTGGAGAATTGGTGAAAGAATTGTGTGAAGGACTGAAGCTTTAGCATCAGCTTGGAGACTCTAGCAAGTCTATCAAGAGGATTTGATCTTCTTCATCCAAAGATTGAGCAAGTGTGTGTGTCGAAGCCAAGGGCCATCGAAAGGAAGTTTGTGACATCAATGCTCAGGTTATAATCTTTACTTTCCATTAATATGATACGGTGGCATGTCCCTTTCCCTTAAAGCTATTTCCATTTTATTGTGTAATTCCTTGATCATACACATAGGTTAATTGTTGAATGTATTGAGCGATCTTCACTTTGGTTGGTTTGTGTTGTCTTGGTCTGGACTTTACAAGAGAACTGGAGCGAAGTGGGAGCAACAAAGACCCTAGGAAGCGATAATAATGTATGTTACTTGTTTCTTCCTCCTAGTCAATTCAACAGTCAAAACTTAGGGAAAGAGTATTGTCCTATCATGTTTTGTTCTAGATCCAGGTGGATCTAGGGAGATCAGTTAGTGTCTGCACCTACTGATTAGTCTGATAACAATGACTATGAACTAGATTACTCTATGATTGAAAAGAAATCCCTTTCTCTAGTCAAGAAAATATTTCATTTTAGGACCTATATTTTATCAACTCACATCATTGCTTATGTACCACATTCACCTATTAAATTTTTTCTCAATCATTAGCTCAGAGAAGGGATATGGGAAAATTGGTTGGCTAAGCTTCAAGAATATGATTTAGAAGTTAATCCTCTAAAAGTTGTTGGGGGAAAAGAACAATGCAAACTAGAGACTGGAATTGAAGCTATATATATTTATTCCCTAAATACAAGTGGGGCCATCATACAAAGTTCATCTCTAACAACATGTGAGTGGTATAAAGACATAATATTTTATCGTAATTACAACCAATTTCCTGTCGAAATGTCTCATAGGGAGACGAGATATTTAAAGATGAACACCAACCAATGTGTATTAGGAGTTCTATTTGAAATAAAATTTGATGGTATTCTATTTAGATGTTTAGAACATTTAAAGGTGAATAAATTTTGCAAGAGATTCATAAGGGAATTTGTGGTGGACATTTCTCACATGTTACAACTTCTCATAAAATAATTCAGGTTGGTTATTATTGGTCGACAATGTTCAAAGATGTTTATTCAACAATTCAAAAATGCCTCCCCTGCCAAAAAAATTCAATAAAGATCAAAATAACAATGATGCCACTACATTCTATAACAGTTGAAGAACCATTTGCATAATGGGGCTTGGATGTAATTGGCCCAATAAACTGAAAATCTAGTAAAGCAAATTTGTATATCCTTATTGCCACCGAATATTTTAAAAAGTGGCAAGAATCTATGGCCCTGAGAACTGTTGACTTAGAACAATTGATCATTTTCTTAAATGAGAATATTCTATCCAAATCTGACGTCCCTAAAAAATTCATAATAGACGATGGTTCAATTTTTATTAGGTTCAAATTTACAATTTTTGTGGAGAATATGGTATTATCATGAGACAATCATCCAAATATTACCCTCAAGGAAATGGTTTGGCTGAATCAACTAAAAAAATGTTGATTCAAATTATTAACAAGAAAATGTTTAGAAAACCATAAAAATTGGCATTAAAAGTTGATAGATTTGTTTCGGGCAAGCTGTCTCACTCCAAAAGATAGCATTCAACATTCACTATACACCCTAGTCTATGGAAAAGGAGAAAGAATGGCATTACATATCGAACTGAATGCCTTGGTCATTTCCATAAACAATGAATATATGGAATAAGTTTCACCTCTGCAAAAACGGTACCAAGGGATTTTGCAATTAGAAGAACAAAAAGTACAAGCAGTAATGACCATGAAAAAAGAGACAACAAGTGGTTAAAAGAAAATTTGATAAGAGAATTGTTGTATGATATTTTCAAAAATATCAACTAGTTCTGTTATGGAACAAAGAAAAGGAAAAATCATCTTTTCAACCAAAATTTGAAGCTCTTTGGATTGGTCCATACCATATTGAAAAGGTTATTGTTTTAAATTCTTATTTTTTGAAAGACATGAAAGAAACAGTTCAAGCATTGCTTGTAAATGGGCAATACCTCAAGCACTTCTTTTGTTAATCCCTAGTTCTCAACTTGTACATAGTCCTTCGAAATATTTACTCCTATGTATATTCTTAGTCAGTATTGTTCCCTTTCCCCTTTTTCTTTATTTTCTCTTCTAAAAAATTTCTATCTGACTCCATTTTCTTAATGAACAAACCTCTCTAGATTCTCGACAACCCGCATGGAGTTACTATCCCACACTTGGAGCCGAATGTTGATCTTCATTTTTGGATCAATGGTTGTGTATTTTGGGCCATCCATTGTTATTTTTAATTACTCCTCATGTATCCTATAGTTAGCCATTTGTTTCTAAAATGTGGGTTGACATGTCCTGAAGTTCGCAAGACTACAAATTCCATACTTAGTTGTTTATTTCTCACCACTCCAAAATATTAACACCTGTCTATTTCCTTTATTATAGAGGTCTTGATTCCAAAGACTAAGCCATAACTCACCCCACAAATACCAACGTCTCGCAACCCACAAACCCACAACACTCAAAACGACCCTTCCCATTTATGCATCACTCATCATGTAACTTTTCCTTTTTGGCACTTAAATGATTTCTTTATTACGGATGTGGGGTCCTCCCCTCATTTCTATTTACCTTTCACTCATCATGTAACTCTTCCTTTTTAACACTCAACTGATTTCTTTATTTCGGATGTGGTGTCCTCCCCTCATTTCAATTTTCCTTTCCCTAGTCCTACAACCCCACATTTATGCATGCTCCAAAATGATTCTTATATTTTCGCATCCCACAAAATCAACATTTTGGTACCATTAGAAGTATATAATATTTATGCATGCTCCAAAATGATTCTTATATTTTCGCATCCCACAAAATCAACATTTTGGTACCATTAGAAGTATATAATATTTAATATAATATTTTGGTACCATCAGAAGTCAATTCTTCTTTAACGTATGTTACCATCAGAAGTATATAATATCCTGGTGTCGGCTTAATGGAAATCAAGAAACTTATTAGCAAGAGCCACATAATTTATGAGCATCTCGTTAATTTGTACAATCCATTCCCTTTGAAACACTAAAGGTGCCGCATTAATTCTAGTGATCTACTCCACAGATTAGAGATCTACTCTATGAGCAAAAGGATTGACGTGTTTTACTTTTGAAAGCGTATGTGACAGCGACAAAAATATTTAACACGCACATAGTTACAAAGGATTAAATTTCACGGGTATTTACTTACTTTTACTTTATTTAAGCGTTATATACAAACAATGATGTTTATAATCATGGGCATCTTTATTTTTATTTTAGATTTTGCTATTTTGCTCCATGCTCATAGAATACCATAATCTACGATCGAAATAAGCTTACATAATAGCTATTTATATAAATTTATTTATATAAAAATATTAAAATTTGAAATACAACTAGATTCATTTGGATTTATCAAGCCTAATCTCAAGGTACAAATTTAAAATTTGACAAAATGTTTAAATCTCGAGGTACATTTGATCCTTCTCATGGTTAAAATGAATCTAGGCTGGTTTTAGTAAGGGGTGGTCACACAAAATTTGTAGAATGTCTAAGATTAATCTCATCATTTGAAATTTACTCAATTTCCTTAATTGGTTGAAAGTATAGAGACTATTGTCAAGAAGGATCAATGTCACTCTATCTTCTTCAGTGTTTAGTATAGTGATACAATTTGTAGATGATGAAAATTATGTATATGTATATGTCTAAGATGACTATGGTCATTTTAAATTTACTTTGTTTAATGAGTTGAATAGAAATAAAGTAACAATGTTGAAGATGAATGATAAAGTTTTTCCATCTTTTTATTTTGATCATATGAAAAGGGAGGTTAAAATTGTAGACCATTCAATTCTTTAAGTGTCAAGTATAACCAATCTCCCACCAAAGGGAAATCTTGGAAGTTCCGAATCAATTTTTCTTAACATATTTCTTTGAATGAAACTCATTTTGTCTATCAAAATATATTTCAGATACTTCAAATCTTCTTGTAAGGTAATCAAACATGATCATTGTAGATGTTATCCACAATGCGTGATGCACTAAAATTGACATACACTAAAATCAATGCACAGAGACATATTTCACATGTGGCATCTCTTCTTATAAGGTGCAAAGTCCCATATCAATTTTTGGTAACAAATTTCTTCCAATGAAACTCATATTGTCCATCAAGATATATCTCACACGTTTCAACTCTTCTTGTAAGGTAATTAAACATGATCCTTGTAGATGTTATCCACGATCCTTGTAGATGTGACGCACTAAAATTGGCATATAGTGAAATCAATGCATCAACATATATTTCACATGTTTCATCTCTTCTTGTAAGGTAATTAAACATGATCCCATCAATCTAAAATTGGAATACACTGAAATCAATGCATCTTGTTAATTTGGAATTGGCATACACCGAAATCAATGCATCTCGTTAACATATTTCTTCCATTGAAACTCATTTCAACTATCTAGATATATTTCGTGTGCTTCAACTCTTCTTGTAAAGTAATTAAATGTGATCCTTGTAGACATTATCCATGATAATTGTAGATGTGATACAATTAGAGTCAATCTAGAATTGACATACTATTGATCCATCTTAGACTATTGAAGCTAATTATACTATTGATCAAATAGTTGAAATTGGCATACAATGAAATCAATGCATCATGTTAATTTGGAATTAGCATACATTGAAATCAATGCATCTTGTTTAATCTATAAGTGACATACACTAAAAGAAATGCATCTAGTTAACATATTTCAAACAAATGCTTCATCCATGCCTAGATCCATCTTAACCCAACTTCACATGTTTAATGACTAACCTTCCAAACCTTCTAACTCAACAAAACTATGGTGATCTGCAAACACTTCTCTTAATTCTTTACGAGTATAGAAATAAAATTATAAAGAAAACTAAGTAATCTCTTAGCTTCTTAAGGTCTAAAAGGACATTAATCATTGTCATCATCATTCACATTGACCAATTTTAATAATATTCCATATTTTATTTTGTGTTATTTTATTATCTCAATTTAATTTTTTTTTAAATAAAAACTTTTTAATATATTTAATATTCAAATCTTTTCAATTTTTTTATTTGTTAAAATTAAAATTAAAAATAAATTTAAGTGATTAAGATAATGACATTAATTTTACMRTTAAATCAATTTATTTATTAAATTRTACKTATTATATATAATTTTTTTCTTTYTACTATTAATTTGTAATTTAACAMTAAATGTTATTATTAASCATCAATTAATTATATATATACTTTWTTTTTTTTGTTATTTACTTAATTTCRAAAKTYACTTTTACYTAACTTCAAATTYTACCTTTATTCTAAAAATAAATTTTAAAATATAAATGGTCTACCCAATATTGTAAAACAAATATAATAAAAAAATATTAAGCTAAATCAAAATATCATTAAAGGAAAAACTCTTAATATAAAAAAGATATGATTTAAAAAGATATGATTTAAAAAACAATTGCAAATGAAAAAGTATCATATAACATATAATCTAACTTCTTCATAAACCTAAGAAACTCTTCTTCACACATTTTCTTATTATTAGGTTTTGTTCCAAATATGTTTTGATTCTTCATGCAATTTTTTATTGGTACGCTTCATTCCAAAAACATTTCATTAATATTTGATTTGGGTTTTTCAAGTGCACGAAGAATGTGCTCATAGTCGAATAGGAAGGAAGTGCAACATCGAATACCATGGAGAGATACTTTCATTGGAATTCAATTAAGAGTCGAGGAACTGAAAACTTTATGAAAAAGAAGAAAGGGTTTGAGCAAAGAAAGGATTTATTGAATATGGAGTAGAGAGAGGGGATGTGCTTAATGAACATGCATGCAATTTGCTTGACGGAGGTTAATTAACTATAAACTATAATGATTCATTGTATAAAAGAAAAATTGACAGCAAACCCTAATTCACCAAGCCGTAAACCACACTAAGATTTATTATTAGGCAAATATGTTGGACTGGGGATTGTTAAGGGTTAAACTCTGATAATATAGACAGAAACACTAATTCGTCAATTCAGTGCATGATTCAACTCTAGGCTAACCATCTCGAATGGCTAGGCCTTTCACCTCATGATTAAGCTCTAGGTCGACCTTGGCTTAGTAACTCAACCTCGCATGACTGGGCAATTTGCATAATGATTAAGCTCTATGATGATGATGATGAGGATTAACAGAATGATAGATAATTTGTTTCTTTGATATATATGTTGTTTATGTTTTTAACATTGGACAGGTACTTTTGCACACGTCTAAGTGTCTAAACGTGTGGAAGTCATCCAAAGTCTTCTACCTTGAGACTTTACTTTAATCAAAGGAATTATTAAATTAAAGTTTTTTTATTAGTGAGTTGAGTTTTATTTAAATAAATCCTTTAATTAGAATTAATGAATCAAATAATAGCCATTAATCCGAAGTGAGGTGAGAAGTAATCTCAACCATCAATGACTTTGGAGATTACGGTTAGGTAATAACTCAAGATTATAAAAGCATGGCAATGGTGAAGGGGAAGACACTCAATACATTGATGTAGAGTAGAGAAGAAATTTTTATCAGGAGGATTGGATCACGAAGGACTGTGATTCAAGAAGATCTTGGATAGGTGAAGAAGGACTTCCATCTAGAGATTAGGTCAAGGAGAAGAGAGAACAAAGGTAGTCACAAGTGGGTTTCAAGAAATTGAAGCTACAATAGTAGGGTCACATTGTACGTAGTTTCCATACAATATTTGAGTGTGTGCATGTAGGTTTCAATGGAGACAAGCACGTATACATGGGTTTTCTTAAGGAAAGGAGCACACATATCGAGAAACATGAAGATTTGATGTCGTATAGAAGATTGGGAGTTGCTAGGGTTTGCAGGTATTATCTATAGTTTTTTGTATTTCTCCGTGGGAACAATTATGTTCCTTCTTGAGTTAGGAGGTTCGTTTGATGCCCAAGTTGTGCTTTACGTACCAGGACTAAAGAATAATTTTCTCTCAGTCTCATCTATGGAGGATAGGGGTTTTTTCATTATTTTTCAGAGAGGGAAGGTACTCATACGCCTAGAGACAACTATCATGGACAGATCATTGGTCATTGGGGTTAGAGAGAGCACTTTATACAAGTTGCAAGGAAATCTTGTTCATTCCTTGGTACATGACAATGACAATGTCTATGGTACGGGAGTTTGGGACACCTACACTAGAGGGTGTTGTTGATTCTGAGGGGGATTGTTATAGGTCTTTTGGAGTTCAACATTGAGTAGCAGGGAGTGACTGTGCAAAGGGTGTGCACTTGGAAAGAATGCCAATGCTACTTTTCCAAGCAGCGAGAGTAGGTCCAAGGGGATCTTGGATCTTATACATTCAGACATGAGTGGACTGAGGTCAGTAGCATGATTGCAGGGAGCATCATGCTATGTGAAGTTCATTGTTGAATTTTCCAAGAAAACCTAGATATCATTTATAAAGACCAAGGATGAGTTCTTCAATCAATTTCAAGAGTTAAGGGCTCAGGTGGAGAACTAGAAAAGGAAGAAGATCAAGGTCTTGAGGTCATACAATGGGGGAGAATACACCTCCAATGACTTTAAGGATTTCAGCAAGGAGGCAGGGATCAAGAGAGATATGATAGTCTCATACAACCCTCTGCAAAATGGGTTGCAGAGAGAAATAATTGGTCCATCATCGATTGTACCAAGGCTATGATACATGATGAGGAGTTTCCTATGTTTCTTTGGGAAGAGGTGTGTAATACAATAGTATATGTGCATAACATGAGTCCTCATGGGATATTGGAGGACAATATTTCAAATGAATAACTCTCAAGAGTGAAGCTAGAGATAGGAAATTTGAGGGTCTTTGGTTGTCCAGTCTACATCCATGTGTCTGTGGAGAAAAGGACAAAGTTGGAGCCTTCGGGATAGAAGGGTATATTTTTGGGGTACAATGAGACCTCAAAGGGTTACAGGATCTTCACACTAGTGCAACGAAAGATAATTGTGAGAAGAGATGTTAAGTTTGAGAAGAACTTGGAATCTAGGAGACCTTAGGAGTCATCATCACTGACAGAGGATGAGGAGCAATAGGTTCTGAAGGATGAGTAGTAGTCAACAAATTCCAGTTCATGGAGTCAGAATTTAGGTGGGAAGGAGGACTTAGCCCCTTCCAGTTATGTTAGGAGAACCAAGGAGCTATTATAGACATTGAGGGATGTTGGTGAAGCTCCTACGAATGCATTGATATAGTCTAGTCCTCCATGTATTTTTTTTAACTATATGGCACTTATGAGTAACATCATTGATATTGAGCCTTCTAGTTCTGAGCAAGCAACATATCAGTAGGTTTGGTGGGATGCCATGGTAGAGGAGTACACCTCTATTATGAGGAATGATGTTTGGGACATAATGTTGAGACCATAGGGGAAGTAAGTTGTGAGTTCCAGGTGGATCTACAAGATCAAGCATGTTGCAAATGGTAGCGTCGAGAAGTTCAATGCGAGGTTCATGGCGAGAGGGTTCTCCTAGAGAGAGGGAGTGGAATTTGAGGAAACATTTTCTCGAGTCACTAGGTATGCTTCTATTTGAGTTGTTATTTCTATTATTTCAGTTATGAGGTGGAGGATTCATTAGATGGATGTCAAGACACATTTTCTTAGTGGAATCATTGAGGAGGATGTATACATAGAGAAATATCAGGGCTTTGAGGTACATGAGAGAGAATCTCATGTGTGTAGGCTTAAGAAAGCCTTGTATGAACTCAAAAACTTGCCCAAAGAATGATATTCTAGGATTGACAAATACTTGCAAAGTATGGGCCTTACCAAGAGTGAGGAGGATCATAACTTGTACTTCATACTTGTTGGGGTTGATCCACTCATATTGGTACTGTACATAGATGATTTATTTCTTGTAGGTACAGAGAAGCTTATTGCAGGGTTCAAAGCAAATTTAGCAACTAAGTTCAATATGAAGGACATTGGCTTGATGGATTATTTCTTGGGGTTAGAGGTATGGTAGGTATCGAGAGAGATCTTCCTTGAACAGGGGAAGTACACAGTAGAGATATTGAGGAGATTTGGGATGGAGGATTGTAGACTGATGGCTACAACTACGATTACCAATCTAAAGAGGTTTTAGAATTCAGATTCAAAGTTAGTGGATCCCAGGATATATAGACAATTGATAGGGTCCTTCATGTATTTGGGCAATACCATGCCAAATGTATATTTTGTTGTGAACAACTTGAGTTAGTTCATGGTTGAGCCGAGGTAGGTGCATTGGATAGCAATGAAACATGTGCTCAAGGACTTGAGAGGTACAATGGAGTATGAATTTAGGTATCTTGGAGGTGATGGAGTGAGGTTGTAGGGATAGCCAAACTCAAATTTGGCAAGGAGTGCAGTAGAGAGAAAGAGCACCTCGAGGTGTTGCTTCAAATTGGGATCAATAGTAATTACATGGTGCACCAGGAAGCAGACTTTTGTAGAACTCAATTCAACAAAGGTAGAGTACATGGTAGCGAGTATGGATAGTTGTGAAGCCATTTGGTTTCACAAATTCTCTTACGAGTTTATTTGATTAGAAGTTGGAGCCTATGGTGATATACTACGATAATTAGAGTTGCATCAAAGTCTATGAGAATCCAGTATACCATGATAGGTTCAAGCATATAGACATCGCATGTCACTTCATTCAAGATAAGATCCAGAAGGGAGAAGTAAAGCTTTAGTATGTTTCCATAGATGAGTAGGTTGTAGACATTTTGACCAAACCCTTGGTTAAAGGGAAGTTTGTGTTTTGCATAGACAAACTTGGAGTGGTGCATAATACCTTCCTCACTAAGAAGGAGTGTTGATGTTTGTAGCATAGGACAAGTACTTCCACAAAGGTCTAAGTGTTTAGACATGTGGATGTCATGCAAATCATTCTACCTTGAACTTTACTTTAATTAAAGGAATTATTAAAGTGAAGCGTTTTTATTAGTGAGTTGAGTTTTATTTAAAGAAATGTTTTAATTAGAATTAGTGAATTAAATAATAGCCATTGATCTCAAGTGAGGTGAAAATTAATCTCAATTTTCAATCACAGGGTTAGGTCATAACTCAAGATTATAAAAGCATGGAAAGGGTGAAGAACAAGACACTTTATACATTGATATAGAGAAGAGAAGGACTTTTTCTCAAGAGGATTGGATCACAAAGGACTGCGATTCAAGGAGAGCTTTGATAAGTGGAGAA
Organism: Picea glauca; assembly: GCA_000966675.3. NCBI lineage: Eukaryota > Viridiplantae > Streptophyta > Pinopsida > Pinales > Pinaceae > Picea > Picea glauca. Next base: position 307,043 of record JZKD02S2064661.1, read on the forward strand.
TGGCTTCCATCTAGAGATCAAGTCAAGGTGAAGAAAGAACAGAGGCAGTTGCAAGTGGGTTTTAGCAGATTGAAGCCGCAAAAGTAGGGTCATGTCATACAAAGTTGTTGTACAATATTTGAGTGTGTGTACATTGGTTTTAGTGGAGACAAACGTGTATACAGGGGTTTTCTTAAGGAAAGTTACATACATCTTGGGAAACATGAAAATTTGAGGTCGTAAAGCATATCATGAGTTGTTAGGGTTTGCAGGTACTATCTATAGTTTTATGTATTTCTCTATGGATCATTTTCCCAGGTACGAGATTTCTTGTAATCTTTGAAGTTATTTGAATGATAATCTTAGTTGATGGGAAGAATATCTTTGTGTATTGTGGTTGAAATTTTGGTTTCCAATATTGCTTCCGCTATCTTTATTTGATTTGAATGTTCCAGCAAGTGTATTATGTTTTGTGATTTTCTAATTTGATTTACAGAAAGGAAATCACTAGATAACAAAATACCTATGTGTTGGAGTAAGGGGATTTCAACAAATGTGCGTGTAATTGTTTTTTTTAATTAAGCCGACTTTATTTTTATTATTTTGTTATTTTTTGTTTTTAATTGAGCTAACTTTAGGATTTTTTAAATTTTGTGCTTCGAAAATATCGCTAACACCTCAAGATCTCCCCCATATTGGGTTCTAGAGCACCTCTTGGTGAAATAATTGAGTTGGCTTTAGTTTTTTTTAAATGTTGTTTTATCTAACATAACACTAACGCCTCAACATCTCCCCCATGTTGGTTCATAGAGCACCTCTTGGCGTACTTATCAATAATTGTTAAAAATGTTTTAGGCAGTGAAATGGGCCTTTGCACTCACTCAAAGTCATTGATTTAATTGACTACTCTCATATAATGAGAAGGTGTCGGGGCTTACATGATGTCAGACACATTTTCCTTTGAAATCCCTTTCTCACTGCACATTAATGAATTGTAATAGAGTTTAATTACATTTCTTTATTTTAATCACTAGTACATATGACCAAATTTACGATGAACGAATTTACGACGGTTTTTCGTTGATATTGCCACACTTATTCGTCGCAATTTCCACGAAAGCAGAGTTTTTTTTTTTTCGTTGGAATAATTTCGTCGCTCTATTGACGATCCAGGTGTGCATGGAAACATCGATGTAATTATCTCTCCATGTGTCACCACCTTCAAGTTTGTTTAACCCTTTTCATCGTCGCAATTCCGATGAAACCTCGTCACAAGTACAATGAACAACCATGGAAAATACGATGAAATTTCGTTGCAATTGCGACGAAAATTTTTGACAGGTCAAAAAATTACGACGCAAATGTTGTATGTGCAAGGAAAAACCGTGGAAAATTGCGATGAATTTTATTCATCAAGACCAAAGTTACAATGAAGATGTTCTATGTGCGATGAAAACCTGTGGCAACTTGCGATGAAAGTTCATCACTATTTCCACAATGGTCAAAAAGTGATTTTTTTCCGATGAACTATTGTCGATATTGCGACGATGGCATTAAGGTTTTTAAAAAAAATTACACGAGATATGGTATTACCATATTACATTGTAATATGGTATACCATATTACAATGTAATATGGCATTACCATATTACATTGTAATATGGCATTACCATATTACATTGTAATATGGGATTACCATATTACATTGTAATATGGTAATGCCATATTAACCCACAATTAATTGCAAGCCAACATGAAGAAATATGAGATTGGAAAACAATTATTGTTTTGTATGGATTTTGTAGTTAGAGTATGTGAATTTTGTATTGACCTAAGAAATATAAAATTCATTGTAAATTGGTTGATCCAAGATAATTTAATTGAACCAAGGTAACTCATGGGGTTAGCAAATTATTTAGGAATGAAATGTCTCTTCAATGCACATTAGAAAAGGCAAGTATAACCTTTCAATTCATTGCAATTCAAAACCAAGTAACTGAAGCTTTGACATGAAATAATTGTAATGCATCAATATTAAATCTAATGAAACTTGCAATTTCATTTGAAATCAAAGCAAATTTCGCATGATACATAATGGCGGAACCTTTGATACAAAGAAGGAGTTGGATAACATAACACTTGAAACTTTTTTTGGTGCAATCATAATATACCCCAAATAAGATAAGGAATTGTACATCATAGTTTAGGCATTGAAGTATGATAAATATGATAAATATATACATCTGTTTAGGCATTGAAGTATAGGCATTGAATTATCCTACAACATTTTGAAGTATAGGCATTGAAGTATGCTGCAACATTTTGAAGTATAGGCATTGAAGTATCCTACAACATTTTGATTTGGTAATCAAGCTGTATGATAAATAATGGTCAATTTCCTTTAAGACCTCTTTGTTTTTATTTGACCATAGCTCTAAAGCTAAACTCTTATGTAGTTGAAGAATATAAGAAATTACCTACATCTAGCTCAAATTTTGGCAAATGGTTAAAATCTTACAAAACTTGTATATATATGCAAGTCTCCCATCTTTGAGATGATTGTAGGCTTGAAGGGAGATTAAAGTATAAATTTCATAATTTTGTTGTTAAGAAAGGAGAGCCAAGAATAAGCTCATTTGGGAAGCTTGAAGCTGTAAAGTCGATATACATTTTAGATTAAACATGACTAAATAATATGGTAGTTTTTATACCATGTTGAAACATGAAAACAAGATGTAATTATCTTCTTCACTCATGTAAAGGTGCATTTTGGAATATCTACATTCATCATGTGTAGTAGATATAATAGATTCTCAAGATACCTAGATCCACACTTTAGATGATAATGGATATAAGTTGAAGAGAATTCTATCCTTTATTTACAATTGCATGGGTATCCCAAGGATATAAAATGATAATCCAGACATTTTGGATAAGAATGAATAAAAACTATTTGTTTGGATTGGTCACCATATATGGGAAAATATTCCAATGTTTATGTGGATCATTTGAAGTTGTCTATGCCATCCTCATTAGAAGGAGAATTTAATGAAGAGACA
>JZKD02S2064661.1:358572-370314 GCA_000966675.3 Picea glauca
AAAGGAGAGCCAAGAATAAGCTCATGTGGGAAGCTTGAAGCTGTAAAGTCGATATACATTTTAGAGTAAACAAGACTAAATAATATGGTAGTTTTTATACCATGTTGAAACATGATGCAAGAGCATCATAAGCAGCCAACCAAGAAAGCATGAAGGCGGAAGACAACTGGAGGAGTGCAACACACATTTTGCACATTTTGAAATGTTTTAGAAAAATTAATGAACATATGTTAATGTAGTAGTTAAGGGAAATGTACTTGCATGTTGTAAACAGATCTTGAGTGATTGCTCTCATCTGCCAATGTAAAAGGCATTTAAGCCCAGTTAATGAAAGTAGGTAAATTTGAATTCATAGATTAGACAGTTAGAGCATAGGAGGGAGAACGGATATAGACACCCTCGCCTTTGTATCATGGAAAAAAATTGTTGTTGTATCATTAGAATAGAAGAGAGAGATTTCACAAGCTGAAGAGCTGTAGCAGAGAGCTGTAGAGAAGAACCCATGTACAGGAGCAATTGATTTAATGTATGAAGCTTTGACTCACTTTTATGGTGTTATGATGCTTACTATTTACATTAGTTGAATGGTATGTTTACAGTGGCTTTATTTCTCTGTTATGCATTTGTTTCAATGTTGTGTTGAATATATGATTTCATGTTAAGTATATGAAGTCTGAGAGAAGGAGAATGAGTTTCAATTGTTTCTCATCCTGAGAGAGTTCCTACAAGGAGTGTAGTGAAATGTCTACAAGGTGTGCATTGAGAAGGGTTCTGAGTTTTATCTCAGAAAGCTCAGGAGGGATATCATTGTTCTCATTCCAACTGAAGTGTAGGTGAAGCACAAAAGTCATGCAAGGTGTGTGCAGGATAGTCGAGGCCTTAAAAATTATCAACTAAGGTTGAAGGTTGAAGGAATGTTGTTGCAGAAAGTGCACAGAGTTGAAAGATCAAATACCCAGGAGTATTTGAAAGATTTCCGCAAGGAGTGCATGCAGGAGTCCTTTTAGAGACCCAAGTTTACAGGTTAAAGCTCAGGAGGATCAACACCTTTGAAGTGTTCAAAGGGAGACGAGGAAGAAAAATCATCACATAGAAGGTTAAGTTTCAAGGGAAGAGCATTTGTTCGTTTCAAAGAGATTCTTGAGGAAGAAATCGAATGGTCGAAATTCTCTATGGAGAACACGCGAAGTTGCGAGGACTGTAGGATCCAGAGGAGTTGCAAGGTGGATAAGGGTTGGATGAACCCATTACGTTGGTGTCAAGGATCAACGAAGACTGTCGATTGTGGTTAGTTTGGGCCGCTAGATCATTTCGCGAAATTGGATTTCGTGAGTTTGGAGGTGGAAGACCAAACTCTTGGAGTCGCGAAGTCCCGAGTTGCGAGAAGCGGAGGAAGAGATCTAGACCGTTGGATCCAAGCCGTGGGAGAACCGTCATATCTGAATCTTTGTGGGGTATCACATATCGTGAGTTTGGAGGATAGACGAAATCCTTTGGCTGTGTGAATTCCCAAATAGCGAGAAGTAGGAATGACCATTAGATTAGCACCTCTTCACTATATCGCATATCGGGGTTTCAGAAGTTGGGAGAAATTAGTTTCGATTGAAGGAGTCGTGAAGGACCAAGGGATGAGGTCTCGGGTGAACACATGGCGCTTCCATCTAGTGGGGACCACGTCATTGATAGGTGGACACTCGTCACCTAGGAAGGAGTTAACACCCTGTTGAATTCTCGTGCTTTGGGTTCTCGTAATAAAGGAGCACAAAGGATTAACAACTCAAATCACGATGTTGCGAGTTTCGAGAAGGGTTGAGGTGTCAAACCTTCTTTGAATTTCACGTCTCTTAGTTTCATAAAAGAAGGGGCCAGAGGTTCAACCTTCCAACTCATGAACTTGTGAGTTGCGAGTGAGACTAGTGCATAGCCCTAGCTAGTGGTTACGCGTGGAGCGTGCTAACAAGGAGGAGCCATATCCCATCACGTCTCGACTATCAGCGTTTGCTGAAGAAAAGTCGAGGGTCTTCGACCCGCGAACACGCGAGTGGCGAAAGGCGTTTGCGCAAGGACCAGGTCATGGTCGTATGGAAGAGTAAGGCTCACTCTTGGTGTTAGTTGCTCAAGGAAAGTTTTCACAAGGACCTATGGATCGGATTTGTTAAAGGTTTCAGCAGGGAGGCAAAGAAGCCACTTTGTCTTAAGGAAAATTTAGAATGATCTTGCATGGATCTTGGCTTGAGGGTCGGGGGTTTGCATCAAGTTTGGTATCAGAGCCCAGAACAGGTCTTTGCTTTCTATAGTAGGGAAAAAAAAATATTTCTTAGCGATGCCGCCGAGAAGAAGAGATAGACCAATGCCTGATCTAGCAGTGGAAAGAGAAATGTGAGTTACATGTCAGGCTTGATTCCATGAATACAACACATAGGCACACAATTGACGCTGCGGATATCAGGCAAGCTGAAAATTAAAATGAAGCTAGACACGAAGGAGAAGAATTCATAGTCAAAGATGTTGCAGATGAACGACTATTCAGGGTTGTTGCAAGGATAGGTGCCAGAGAAAAAATGAACATTCTAGTGTATGAGGGAAACCTGGATGTTGAAGAGTTTCTAGACTGGATTAGAGCTCTGTATAAATACTTCGACTATGAGGATTTCGAGGAATACAACAAGGTCAAACATGTCGTCACTAGACTTGAAGGGCATGCAACAATATGGTGGGATGAACTGCAGGCTAACAGACGCTGCAAAGGAAAGAAGAAAATCAAAAGCTGGGATAGAATGGTTGCAAAGATGAAAGCCAAATTTATACCCAAGGATTATCAGATCACTCTGTTTGAGAAGATGCAAAATTTGAGATAGAAGTTGATGTTAGTGAAGGAATACACTGAAGATTTCTATAGGATAAACATCAGAGCAGGTCATCGAGAAAGAAATGATGAAAAAGTTGCCAGGTACATGAATGGTCTACGTTATGACATTCAAGATGAGATGAGCATGATGACCCTTCAAACTATGGAAGATGCTTATCAGATAGCTCTGAAAGATGAAGAGAAGATGAGCCAAAAACAAGGTCAAAGAGGCTGAGGTAGAAGTCAGGCCAGAGGAAAAACAATTGCCCAAGATAGAACTCAAAAACCTAAAGAAGAGGGAAAGAAACCTCAATCTCAACATGAGATAGGAGGAAGCTCACAGAGAGGGTAGTATGCTGATAGAAATACTTTTCCTCAAGCCAGAGGAAGAGGAAGAGGCAGAGGTCGGGAAGTAAAATGTTTTGTCTGTGGAAATATCAGACATAAATCCTATGAGTGTCCATATAGGAAGAAAGATTGTGGTGAAACTCACATTGTCGAAGCTCAAGTATGGAATGTTGAGGCAGAAGATGTTGAGGGTGGAAGATCTTTGATGATGAGGAAAGTTCTCTTGAAGCCAGACAAGGAGGCGGAGAACCCAACCCAAAGAAAAAGTCTGTTTCAGACTACTTGCAAAACTAAAGATAGAGTATGCAAAGTCATAGTGGACAGCAGTAGCATAGACAATCTCGTATCTACAAGGATAGTAGAAAAGTTGGAGCTAGAGACTGTTGTACATCCAAGCCCATACAAAGTTTCATGGCTACAAAAAGGACATCAAGTAAATGTCACTAAACAATGTTTAGTTGAATTTAAAATAGGAGGATATAAGGATGAAATATTATGTGATGTCATTCCCATGTATGTTTGTCATCTATTTCTCAATAGACTATGGAAATATGACAGGAACGTGATTCATGATGGGAGAAAGAACACATAAAACCTGGAGAAAAATGGGAGGACGCACATGTTGTTGTCGATTAAAAACCAAGAGGTGAAAACATAGATGAGCAACACTGTACTTCTCATGAGTGGGAAGGAACTTCTTAAGGAGGTTAAGAAGAAGAAAGACACACAATTTATTGTGGTCAGGAAGCCTAAAATTGTTTTAACCAGTACAAGGATAGATGATTTACCAGAAGAAATCCAGAAGTTGTTGGGAGAGTTTGCTGATATAGTAGTGGATGAACTACCTTGTTCGTTGCCACCTATTAGGAGTATAAGCCATCACATCGATCTTATACCTAGATCTAGTTTACCAAACAAAGTCACGTATAGGTCGACACCGCAGGAAAATGAGAAAGTCAAGAGGCAGGTCCAAGACTTAATGGACAAAAGATTGATTAGAGAAAGCTTGAGTCCATGTGTCATTCCAACAGTGCTCAACCCAAAGAAAGATCGAGGCTATAGGATATCTACAGACTCAAGGGAAATCAATAAGATTACCATCAGATATAGATTCCCATTGCCAAGGATGGACGACTTGATGGATTTCTTGAGTGGAGAAAGATTTTTTTCAAAGGTTGATTTGAAAAGTGGATATCATCAGATTAGAATGAGAAAAGGTGATGAATGGAAGACAACATTCAATATGAATGAGGGGTTGTATGAATGGCTTGTCATGCCATTTGGCTTAACAAATGCACCCAATACTTTCATGAGATTGATGAACAAAGTCCTGAAGGATTTCATAGGAAAATTCACCATCATATATCTTGATGATATATTAATTTTCAGTAAGACTGAAGAAGAGCACTTAAAACATTTAGCTGCAGTGATGAGGATATTACAGCAAGAGAAATTGTTGATTGATATGAATAAATCATCATTTAGGAGGACATAACTCATTTATTTGGGTTTTGTTATCTTTTCAAATGAGTTGAATATGGATCCCGAAAAGGTAAATGTGATTAAGAACTGACCATCTCCGAAAAATGTGTTTGAAGTTCGAAGCTTCCATGGTTTGGCAAGTTTCTATAGGAAATTCATCCGAAACTTCAGTGGAATTAGCACACCAATGATGGATACGGTGAAGAAAAGACACAAATCTTTTCACTGGACAGAAGAAGCAAAGAAGAGCTTCAATCTACTGAAGAAGAGGATCACTAAGCAATCGATTTCGGTTTTGCCGGATTTTAGCAAGACATTCCAGGTCAAGTGTGACACGAGTGGATTTGCAATTGGAGCGGTCTTGAGCTAAGATGACAGGACGATCACATACTTCATTGAAAAATTGAATGAAGCGAATATTAAGTACTCAACATATGACAAGGAATTTTATGCAGCCATACAAGCACTGAAGAAATGGAGACATTATTTGGTTCCCAAAGAGTTTGTTTTGTACAGTGATAATCATGCTTTGCAATTCATGACTCAACAGGAGAAGTTGAACGGAAAACATGTTAAATGGGTTGAATTCATGCAGAATTTTACTTTTGTAATTAAGCATATTTCTGGAACTGCTAACAAAGTTGTTGATTCTTTGAGCAAGAAATGTTTGCTTATGCAGGAATTTCGAGTCAAGACTTTGGGTTTTGATAACCTCAAAGAAATGTATAGGGATGAACCAGATTTTAAGGAGGCATATGAGGCATCTGAGAATCCAGTTCTCAGGGACATAAGACAATGGACCGAGTATATGATCCAAGATGGGTTATCATTCCGGGGCAATCAACTATGTATTCCAAAATGCTCCATGAGGGAGAACCTGCTAAAGGAAAAACATAGTGGAGGATTGGTCGAGCACTTTGGTCATGATAAGATGTTCTCAAAGTTAAATGGCTCATATTTTTGGCTAGGAATGAGAACATATGTCAAGAAATTTGTGGACAGATGCAGGATTTGTCAGCAGACTAAAGGGAAAAGGCAAAACACAGGGTTATATCAACCATTACCCATATCGGAAAGGCCGTGGGATGCAGTGAGCATGGATTTTATATTGGGACTGCCAAGAACACAAAGAGGATGTGATTCAATCTTTGTGGTGGTCAACAGATTTTAAAAAATGGCACATTTCATACCATGCCAGAAAACCAGTGAAGCAACTCATATTGTGAACCTATTTTTTAGGGAAGTCATTAAACTTCATGGTTTACCAATGAGTATTGTGTCTGATTGGGATACCAAGTTCGTAGGACATTTCTGGAGGACTTTATGGAAAAAGATAGGGACAATTTTGTCTTTTAGATCAACATATCATCCGCAAACGCATGGGGAAACATAAGTCATGAGCATAAGCTTAGGAGACTTGTTGAGGATCTTAGTGACTGAACACCACAGTCAGTGGGATCACATTCTACCACAGGCGGAATTTTCTTACAATGACTGACTCAACAGAAGCATAGGACAGATTCCATTCCAAATTGTATATGGAATGTAGCCAAGGGGAGTTTCTGAATTGAAAGATTAAGAACAAGATGAATTCAAGAGTGCTAGTGCAAAAGACTTTGCAGAAGCAATGAAGGAGCTTCACAGCCGAATTAAGGAGTGATTGCATAATTCAATTCAAGAATACAAGTGGAGAGCAGATCAACACAGCCGAGAACTTCAATTTGAAGTTGGTGATCCGATTCTTGCACATCTGAGGAAGGAAAGGTTCCCAAGGGGAACGTATAATAAATTGAAGATAAAAAAGATTGGACCGTGCAAGGTCATAAGGAAATTTGGGGCAAATGCATATGAGATTGAATTACCCAATGGGATCAGAATCTCACTGATATTCAATGTCGTGGATTTGTACCCTTACAGAACTGAAGAAGCAGGAGAATAAAATGAACAAAAAGAGGTTCAATGGACAAAAAAATGATTGTAGTTGAAAATCCACAGATGGAAGGTATAATTTACAAGAGGGTCAGCAAAAAGACCAGGAGAAAAGAGTATTTTGAATACTTGGTCAAGTCGAAAGGACACCTAGTTGAAGATGCCAGTTGGGAAGATGAAACAAAAATCCATAAGCATGGACAGACCATGCAAGAGCTCATGAACAGGATTCATGAAAATTTTCAAGCGAGGGAGTATGATGCAGGAGCATCGTAAGCAGCCAGCCAAGTGAGCATGAAGGTGGAAGACAGTTGGAGGAGTGCAACACACATTTTTCACATTTTGAAATGTTTTTGAAAAATTAATGAAAAAATGTTAATGTAGTAGTTAAGGGTAACGTACTTGCAGGTTGTAAACAGATCTTGAGTGATTTCTCTCATCTGTCAATGTAAAAGGCATTTAAGCCCAGTTAATGAAAGTAGGTAGATTTGAATTCATAGATTAGACAGTTAGAGCATAGGAGGGAGAACGGATATAGACACCCTCGTATTTGTATCATGGAAAAAAATTGTTGTTGTATCATTAGAACAGAAGAGAGAGATTTCACAAGCTGAAGAGTTGTAGCAGAGAGTTGTAGAGAAGAACCCATGTACAGGAGAAATTGAGTTAATATATGAAGCTTTGACTCACTTTCATGGTGTTATGATGCTTACTGTTTACATTAGTTGAATGGTATGTTTACAGTGGATTTATTTCTCTGTTATGCATTTGTTTCAATGTTGTGTTGAATGTATGATTCCATGTTAAGTATATGAAGTCTGAGAGAGAAAGAGAATGAGTTTCAATTGTTTCTCATCCTGAGAGAGTTCCTGCAAGGAGTGCAGTGAAACATCCACAAGTTGTGCGTTGACAAGGGTTCGGAGTTTTATCTCAGAAAGCTCAGGAGAGATACCATTGTTCTCATTCCAGCAGAAGTGTAGGTGAAGCACAAAAGTTGTGCAAGGTGTGCATAGGATAGTCGAGGCCTTAGAAATTATCAACTAAGGTTGAAGGTTGAAGGACCATTGTTGAAGAAAGTGCACAGAGTCGAAATATCAAATACCCAAGAGTATTTGAAAGATTGCCGCAAGGAGTGCGTGCAGAAGTCCTTTTAGAGACCTGAGTTTACAGGTTAAATCTTAGGAGGATCAGAACCTTTGAAGTGTTCAAAGGGAGATGAGGAATCAAAATCATCACATAGAAGGTTAAGTTTCGGGGGAAGAACATTTTCTAGTTTCACAAAGATTCTTGAGGAAGAAATTGAATGGTCAAAATTCTCCATGGAGAACACGCGAAGTTGCAAGGATCGTAGGATCCAAAGGAGTTGTAGGGTGGATAACGGTTGGACAAACCCATTACGTTGGTGTCAAGGATCAATGAATATTATCGATCGTGGTCAGTTTGGGCCGCTGGATCATTTCACGAACTCAAAGTTTGTGAGTTTGGAGGTGGAAGACCAAATTCTTGGAGTCTCGAAGTCCCGAGTTGTGAGAAGCAGAGGAAGAGATACAGACCATTGGATCCAAGCTGTGGGAGAACCATCAAATATGAATCTTTGTGGGGTATCACATATCGTGAGTTCAGAGGATAGACCAAATCCTTTGGTTGTGTGAATTCCCTAATAGCGAGAAGTAGGAATGACCATTAGATCAGAAACTCTTCACTATATCGTGTATTGGGGTTTCGGAGGTTGGGAGGAATCAGTTTCGACTGAAGGAGTCATGAAGGACCAAGGGCCGAGGTCTCGGGCGAACACATGGGGCTTCCATCTAGTGGGGACCGCGTGGTTGATAGGTGGACACTTGTCACCTGAGAATGAGTCAACACCCTGTTGACTTCTCGTGCTTCGGGTTCTCATAAGAAAGGAGCACAAAGGCTTAACAACTCAAGTCGCGAAGTTGTGAGTTCCGAGAAGTGTTGAGGAGTCAAAACTTCTCTGACTTTTGCATCTCAGAGTTTCGTAAAAGAAGGGGTTGGAGGTTCAACCTTCCAACATGCGAACTCACGAGTTGCGAGTGAGACTAGTGCTTAGCCCTAGCCAGTGGTTATGCATGGAGGGTGCTAACAAGGAGAAGCCATATCCCATCGCGTCTCAGGTGTCGACGTTTGCTGAAGAAAAGTCGAGGGTTTTTGACTCGTGAACACGTAAGTGGAGAAAGGCGTTTACGCAAGGACCAGGTCGTGGTCATATGAAATAGTAAGGCTTGCTCTTGGTGTTAGTTGCTCAAGGCGAGTTTTCAAAAGGACCTATGTATCAGATTTGTTAAAGGTTTGAGCAGGGAGCCAAAGAAGCTACTTCAGCTTAAGGAGAATTTAGAACGATCCTGCGTGGATCTTGGCCCGAGGGTCGGGGGTCTATGTCAAAACATGAAAACAAGATGTAATTATCTTCTTCACTCATGTAAAGGTGCATTTTGGAATATCTACATTTATCATGTGTAGTAGATATAATAGATTATCAAGATACCTAGATCCACACTCTAGATGATAATGGATATAATTTGAAGAGAATTCTATCCTTTATTTACAATTGCATGGGTATCCCAAGGATATAAAATGATAATCTAGACATTTTGGATAAGAATGAATAAAAACTATTTTCTTGGATTGGTCACCATATATGGGAAAATATTCCAATGTTTATTTGTATCATTTGAAGTTGTCTATGCCATCCTCATTAGAAGGAGAATTTAATGAAGAGACATTGAGTCCCAAAGTTGATGGGGATTATCAACCTGAAAGGGAAAAGGTCTACTCCTAGTTGAATTCATATATTTGTACTAATATCACATAGGCTTGTGCAAGCGACAAAAGTCCCAATTTGTATGAATTTGGTGAGTGGAAATTTATGACCCACAAGAAGTAAAGGTAAACCCAAGGGTTCATGAGAATGTTGAAAGGTAGAAATATTGTTAGGTTTGTAAAGTAATTTTTTGAACCCATGAAGACACCATCATTAAAAAGGTTGCTATTTATGAAAAGGTTTTAAAATCTCTTTCATCACCTATGTATAAGCTATTGGTCAATTTTCTTCTATGTTCTAAATGATTTGGGAAATAATGGCTCTTAACACCTTGAAGAATTGGAAACTCTTATGAACCTAAAGGGTCGTTATGACATTGACTCATATATTCTAGTAAAAACATAATGTTATTTGATGCCTCAATAATTTAGGCATAGTGTATATAAGGGCTAGTTATCAACTCCTTCCTTGATAATAATAAGAGGAATATTACTAATATAATAGGAAGAGACTTGTGGATGTCACTTGCACAATTGTTGGAGCTTACAAAAAGGACAATAATAATGAGGTCCAAAATTTTGGGTACATCATGAATATGTTCAATATACAGGGGGTAGACTAATACATACTTTCATTTTGGTTACAATTGTCAAGGATTATAGTGGACAGTTGGTCTTTGATCTAACAACTATGAGTAAAAATGAGACTTAGAGAGGGGAATAAATTTCACTCGTCATTATGATGACACTGGAATGACATTGGAAAAAGGCATGAGTTGACATAAACCAACTAAGAGTGAACATGAGTGTGAGAGGAAACACACTCTAATACAGGGTTATCACAAGAATAAATGTAACATATGGCAACTTGGAGGTAAGGTGAGTGTAACAAATGACATTCATTGTTCTAGGATTTCTGTACTCATTAAGGTGCCATACACTAGTCAAGGACATAGCATGAGTCCCATGTGACATATGATAATCTGGAGAGTGTGAGCATACTAGGCATCATAAACTAGTAATATAGAGTAATCAAAAGCACAAAAAAAACACATGGTAGCCTAGATTTAGTGCAAGAATGAGAGGTGGCATGCATCAATGGGGTATTTTATGCAAGAGTAGGAGGCGACATGCATCAACCTAAGTTCAATGCAAGCATAGAGGTGAAAAATAACAATGGTACTAGTGGAGGAGAGAGGATCAAATGAAGATAGGATGTCACCATTGGGAGGGGCTCCATAGTTGCAAGCTATGGAATGTGACCATTAAGGGGGAAATCTTTGAAAACTAACCGAAGAAGTGATAGTTGGTCCTAACTAGGTAGAGGTTATCTCAAGTAGGGTCTTTCTTGAGATAATGACCTATAAAGGACCCATATATATTATGACCATATATAAATGGAGAAAAAGGGGTGTAAGGAAGAAAAGATAAGAAGGAGAGGCAATACTTTCCCCAAGCATTTGAAGCACTAGGAAAAGAGGAAGAGTATGTAGGAGAGCATGGAACACTAGGAGAGGAAGAAGACAAGGAGAGAACTAGGTAATATTGGGTGCTACCAGGTAAGAAGTGGCTAGATTTGATAATGGGAAGTCTAAGCTAGCCCTAAAAAACTCGCAATTAGAGCAAATATTATATGTTGTTCATATTATATGTTCAAGAGTAAATTAGAGTAATAAAGGTGAGATACATAGCATTCAAAAATCTCTTGAAAAATCCCTATGACAAGGGTGACTCCACAATGTTTATTGATGAGAAGATGAGTTCCGTCCTATTGTACAAAGCCCCAGTGATAAGGAGAGGGATGAGGAGTGATGGAAAATGCTATTATTTTGGTTACAATTGTCAAGGATTGTAGTGGAAAGTTGGTCTTTGATCTAACAATTATGAGTAAAAAGGAGACTTAGAGAGGGGAATAAAGTTGATTCGTCATTATGAGTAATGAGGGATCTTTTTCAATAGAGTTTGTAATAGGGACTATTTTTTGTTGGGGAGAAGTGTCCAAGTATTGGTGTACCCTAGGATCATTAAGGGATTTCTCATCTATGTACAAGGATTTGTATGTGAATTATTATTATAAGAATAATCATTTTGTAGTAGTGTCCTTTGGAGCCTTATAATACTTGCACTAACATGTGGGATGAGAGGAAGGCTCTAGATTATTGGGATTAGCTTCATGCATTGTTTAATAGGAACTATTATTTGGACTAGGGATAGCAATAAGGTTAGGATTATGGAAATGAATGAAGTGAGGGATCTTTTCTAATTTATTTTCCACAATGAGGATATGGATAAAGACTTTTTATATGGGGGTTCTCTAAAATAGTTATACTTCTTTATAAAAAAACTACAAGTAA
>JZKD02S2064661.1:398601-412748 GCA_000966675.3 Picea glauca
ACATCAATAAAAAATAACATACTAACCTTGCAAGTTCAAAATCTGAGCTATGTAGATCGAGAATTGGATTTGTTCAACCAGTGGGTGATGGAAAAAATAAACAGCTCAAACAAAAGCCAAAAACAGTGTCGCAACTATAGCAATTGTGTCGCAAAGTCTCTTAAAGTCACGTATATATAGATAAAATAGTCAACTAGTCGTTAACACCGACCAATGAGATAGGAAAAATTTGCATCGCTATTGCCATGAAAGTTAGTCACTATAGAGACGAAAATCCTGACTAGATTTAAATAAGATTTTTGTCGATATTGTGACAAACTTTCGTGGCAATAGCAACAAAAATCCCGCCCTGTTTAAAAAATATGAAACTAGTTGAAGCGTGGAAAATTTTCGTGGAATAATCCGCCCATATGTAGTAGTGAATTAATTGTTGTGGACGGATTTAGAGTGTGTGGCATCATTTTTGAAAGGCCTTCCCTAATTTTATTATGAACAATGAATGTATGATGCAAGGAGGTATTATTAGAGCCACCTTGCTTTATTGAGACTTTAAGAGGGACCGTGTTGGGCACATGAAGAGAAGGAAAGAGGGATGGAAGCATAAACTAGAAGAGCCTTCATGTACACTCATTTCATATATTCTCAAAACTCTAAGGCATTATGTTGCAGACAAATCCCATCTAGTCATTGTACCTAAAAAATTGGCCAATTAGTTATTGCATAAGAAAGCAACTATTCTTCTAAAATTCATTGGATTGATAATCAAGCCTCCACATATTGAACTTGTAATTGGTGATAAGTTTCTTAATGTTTTGCACATTTGATAATAGCTATTTTGGAGTTTTATTCTTTTTCACATTTTGAATTGGATCTCCATTTCCTTGTAGTTTGTCTATGCTCCATGTATTGAATTTGGCTTGTCAAAACATGCTAATATGTCTTATTTTTTCTCTTTTTGCAGTGATGAAATTTTACAAAAATGAATGAATCGGAAATATTTAATCTTAAATCTACAAATTCAACAAAATTTAGATAATAATATAAGAAAGATTTTTTTTTTTTTAATTTCGGTTAATTTTTATATGATATATATATTTTTTTTAATTTAAATATTTTTTCTTTAATTATTCCATTTATGTAAAATTCATTTATTACTATTTCACACATATTTTAAGTATTAAATATTGACAAAACCACGACCCCATTTCTGTTATTATTTTTTAATTCCAATTTGTTTTAACATTTTCTTATAAATACTCTCAAGTTTGTTAACAATATTTTAATTATTATAAAACTATAATAACAATAATAATAATCTATTTTTAAGGTCACGACCAAGCCATACACCAAATTGGTGTATGAGACCTCCTCCACCCAGTGATTTTGACTGGTAAAGTCTACAAAGGTATACATACCTTACCCCCCTCTGGATTTGAGCTTGTGACCTCTTATGAGGAAACACATGTTCTGAACCATTAGGCCCACTCTAGATGTATGTAAAATTTTTATGTGTATGTAAAACACAACCCAAAAAACTAACATCTTAAGTTTTTAAAACCCAAAATCCCCCTTTTTATATAAGCTTGAAAAAAATATATAAGAAAAAGTTAAATTTTTTTTAAAACATATTTTTAATTTTTCATAATAAATATTTTAAATATATTCATACACATATTCAAAATCACCACATTGAGATTTATATTATGGAAATTTTCAGAAAAGGATAGAAATGGTTAATATGTTTTATGGGGGCCATAAAGATGGACATCACCATTGAAACTAGTTTTGATGAGGGAGTTATAGTGTCAAACCATATACCAAAGAAATCGAGTCTAAAACCTAGGTTTGGTATTAATAAGTTTGGTGGACATGTCATTAATGATGGGAAGCGGTTGGATTTGAAAATGGTCATAATCTAAATGTTTTACGAAATATCGAATTTTTTTCTTGAGGCATTTGCCCGAAATCCGTTGAGAAATTGTTAGATATCTAGATTTGAGTGATTATTTATATATAGTTCAAGCACCCCAAGGTTTTTTATCATGTTGAATCCATTTCTGCATTCAGAAATGAATTTTGAACAACAAAAAATAGTGATTTCATGTAAATTTTAATCATCAGATTTCGGCAAAAAAATCCATTTTGTAGAACAATTAGACAATGCCTTTGAAAATGTATTCAATTAAAGGTCCCTTTTTAGTCCTTGTGGAAGGAAAGCAGGGACTATAGTAATCGACTTGTTGTTTTTTCTTCGAACTTAACATTAGTTTGGGCCATGTCAATCAATAAAAACAATTTTTGTTTTAAACATTTCAGTTTTTAGTATGTTTAAACTTATGTGTTCATTTGAATGATTTATGTCCACCAATTCAAAATGTTTTCATGTTATTTGGTCCCATATCAAGGCATCATAAATGTTAAGTTAAAGTTTTTTTGAAACGTTTGATTTCAGGTTAAACATTACAAAAATAAATTTATTGTTAAGCCTAGTAATGCTACTCTTTATTTTAGCATTAATCTACCTGCCATATGGAAAAAAGTAAGTTAAAATTTGAAACAAGTAGAAATGACTAAGGGAGATGGAAGTATATCACTACCTTCTATGACCATATAGGAAATTAAATACAAAATACTAACACATCTAATGCTATGAGAAATTTCACATTAATTTACCTTATGCATCGGCTTTGTTGTACCTACCACTACTCCCTTCACCTACCATGACCTCATTCTACATCCCTTTTGAGCCTTCTAGTAGATGCATCAAATCTAGGGTTATTAGTGCCTAAAGTTATATTTGATGTCCATCTGTAAATTGTACATTCATCAAAATTATGATTGTCAAGAAAAATGAGAACCTAGGCACACAAAGGTTGAGAGAACAACAAGGAATTGATGCTCACGAGCCATTAAAGACGATTTCATCTTTGTGAACTAGAGAATACAGTATGGTTAGGCCTAACCACACTTTCTTTGGACGAGAAACATGTTGGATTTGATATTTCAACAAGGTGAGAACTTTACCATATGATTGAAATTGTTATTTGGATATGTTAAGGGCTAAGTGACATTCTACCTTTATCTTGGTAAGCTAAATCTAAATTTCATATCCTTATGTTGAACTCATTATTTTGTTCCAAAGAATGAAAAAATATTAATCACTTTTAGGACAAACACAAATAATCATTTAACATAGATCTCTCTCTCTCCACACACACACACACTTTAATGGTCTCTAGTTACCTATTATTTTTATAGGTGGACAATTGCCTATAGTTTTCCATATAAGCTTCTATTATATTCATATATAAGCCTCTGTCTTAATGTTTTGCTTGATATAGTGGAAAAAATAGCGAGTGATATACCTTTGCATATTTCAAATCTAGTATCCATAAAAAAAAAATCTTGTAATGAAAAGTTGAGAAAATAGAACAAACCTAGATTGGTAGAACCACAATAACATAGCCAACAAAGTGCTCAAATGTGTAGGCAAATTGCTTGATGAAATGTCTGCACTTCAATGATGAAATTTTCCATAGTTTATTTTTATTTAATTTTAATGTTCTATGCTACAAGAAGGTGAGGGTAATCAAGGGCTCTCTTGGAAGAGATGAATCTATACCTATTCTTCATCACATGAATCCCATTAAAACTTTCCCAAAAAGAAGCCAAAGATTTTAAAGGAAAATTTTGAAAAAAAAATGAAACCCTCATTTTTTTGTCCTTACCACTACTATATGTCTATGCCTCTACCTCAAACTTGAGACTTAGTGGCACACATTTCCTGAAAAGGGGGAAGATTAAACATATGTTAACCCTCTTAATTCATGAAGGAAGAGACTATTACTACAACAACTACTACTTCACTATTTGTCTTTGGCTTTGACACTGCTCTATCGTTTTCAACTTGACAACGAATAAGCCTTGTTGGGAAAGTCCTAACAAATCCAAGTCTCGACTCTCTAAGAAATAAATTGAAAAAATAACATTTTCAAGTAATTATTTCAATTGCTATAATGATAGAAAAATAATCCTTTCTTTTATTTGGTGCAAATGTTGGAGCAAGAATGACTTGTTCATGTACTTCTTATAATAGAGTGTTTTCCTTCAAGCAAGTGTTATTCCTAATAGCTGTTTATTTCCTTTATTTCTAGATGACTTATTCTTAATATTTTATAGATGGGGTTCAGTTTGAAAGCAACCCTGAGAAACATGGTTGTTAGGAGAAATGTATACCTTTACTTTTGCACATTCCCTTGTCTTTCTTTCTAGTCACTTAATTGTTTGAACAACTACGATGAAGTCATCGAATGTATTTGAATATATGTAGTAACAATTATATGTTGGTTAGATCACATGATCTGGTTGGAATATTTTAGGTATTGTGAATGAATTCAAAAGAGCTCTCGACACATATAGGATGCATGGGCACCATGCTTACGATGCCACCTCATCTCCAATTTTCATGCGTATATGAAAAACACATGGATATAATGCTTATAATGTAACCATGTCTCCCTCAAGTGCCAGGATATATTCCTTGAAAAACAGGAAGATCATGCCAAAAGACCATGTGGAGGTTGATTGTTCCTTTTGTTCAACATACAAATGCCACATGGAGAGCCACTATGTGTATTTCTTGTCGTGAGGTAAGTAATACATAATATCCTATCTAGATATGGGCATTTGGAAGTTTATAAAACACAATGAAAAAAGACCATGTGGAAGTTGATAGTTCCCTCTGATCAATATACAAATTCCACATGGAGATCCTAGATTTGTATTGTGTGTTATAAAGTAAATAACACATCATACACTATCTATATGAGCATTTGGAACCATTCTTATTCTTTATGCTACCCCTTTCAATCTTTTAGTTATAACCTCGATCCCATCCAAAACATAGTGTTGTTGACATAGAGTACAACAATATTGATCATAAAATGAGATGACAAAGGAAGTAAGTTATATGGTTGACCTGAAAATGCAATAGATGATAAACAAGTCTCTCTCTAAGGGATCCTCACTGACTTTGCTTGCTATTTAGTAGGAAGCAAGTGACGGACACCATCAAGTATGAAATGAAAGTAGAAGCAAAGCTAATTCCATTGCAGAAGTAAGTTATTGGATCGGTCCTAGACTTGAAACGATATGGAAATCAATATAATAGTTGGGGTGTAGAATCTCATATATAATGTAACACGGTACTATTTTTATCTTAAAAAAAATAAAGTGGCATTTCAATAAACTTTTATGTATTATTTTATTGATTGTATCTTACTAAGTTTCTTGCATAGATTTACAAATAAACAAATTTTACTAGTTCTTGAAATTATTATGTACATAACACATCTAAAAGAAAAGAGTCGAGACTTCACTTTTATCAATCTTGTTAATATATTCACTCTAGTAAATCCTAGGATGAAAATTATCTATATATATTACCAAATATATTATAACATACTATAATTCAATGACATTGCATAGATATATTACCAAAAATATATAGCAAAACAAATTATACTTCATCATGATTGTTGCAATAAAAATATAAAATATACTATTATGGATATACTAGTCTTAACCATGGTCAGGGGAGGAAAATCGAGCCTTAGGCCCTAAAGTTAGATTCTATGGCTTAAGGGTATTGAATGAGGACTCGAACCACCACATATGAACTCGACAAGGGATCTTTGGCCTCCTAGTTGGAATATGGACTCCATTATGAGGTTTCGAGCACTAAATATGTGTCTCATGACCCTAAACGAATTTAGAAAGAGGAAACCCAAGCCTTCGGCCCTAAAGAAATATTGTAGCACTAAAAGGATATATATCTTTCGAATGGTGATATGGGATGTCCATTAGGTGGTTTTATGCACCATGTAGGGTCTTGTGGCCCTTAACATGGCTAGGGTGGAAACCTAGGACTTAGTCACAAAAAGAAGATTCTATAGATCAAGGGCCATGCACATGGCTTTGAGTGAGCCACCACACAATGATAGGTCTAGGGGGTCATTGGCCA
Source organism: Picea glauca (assembly GCA_000966675.3). Classification (NCBI taxonomy): domain Eukaryota; kingdom Viridiplantae; phylum Streptophyta; class Pinopsida; order Pinales; family Pinaceae; genus Picea; species Picea glauca. The sequence goes on from JZKD02S2064661.1 coordinate 404,624, forward strand.
AGTATGAATATTATCCCAACTAGGATGTTTTGTGAACTGAGTACATGGGTCTTTGGGCCACAATATGGTCCATTAAGGAAACTCAAGCCATAGGAGATAAAGGTATACCTTAGGGATCAATGTCCATGAATAAAGTTTTGAACCACCACATAGGACCTATCTAGCCTAGATATTTGTTTTGCAAGTGGTAATATGCATATTATTAGGAGGTTTTGAGCCCAAAGTATGTGTTATGAGGCTATGAACATGGATATGTGTGTAAATCCAAGCCTTAGGCTTTAAAGGTAGATTCTAGAGATTAAGAACCATGGCCAAGTCCTTAAACCACTACACATGACATTTCTAAGGGATATTTAGTGTTGAATGGGGATATATGAATATCATTAGATGATTTTATGAATAATATGGGTCATAATATCCTAAACATGGTCAAGGGAGGAAACCTAGGGCTTCAACCCTAAAATTCCAAGATTTGAGGGCTCTTGAGACATGAGTAAGGCCTTCAACCACCACGTAGGACCTATTAAGAAAATCCATAGCCACTGAGTTGGGATATGGGAATGATTATGAGGTTTTGAACACCAAGGAGCGAATTAGGGCCTTGATCATCATTTGGGGAGGAAACTCAGGTCATATGCCCTAAATAAATATTCTAAGGCTTTCAGGCCTTGGATGTGGCCTCAATGCATCACACATCACCTTTCTAGCCTATGTTATTATCCTTTGTGTCCATGGACACTATTATTATGTTTTTAGCACCAAATATGTACATTCAAGGCCATGGAACTGATACAGGGAGGGAATTTTGGCCTTACATCCTAAAGGAAGATTATGGGGTTCTAGGATCATAAAAAATGCATAAATACGTTGTCCACATGATCTTGCAAAGGTATTTTTTACCTATGAGTGGGAATATGGGTGTCAATAGAAGGTGTTGAGCACTAATAAAAAGTATTAGGGGATTGACAATGGTTGGGGGAGGAAACCCAAGTCCTAATCCCCCAAGAAAGATTTTAGGGATTAAGGACCATGAATGGTGCCTTGAACTACCACATATGACCAAGCCTAAATGAATGTTTTACCTTTCAGTGTAGATATGGGTATCATTAGAAGTTTTTCATGATTAGTGATGCAGGAGCATCGCCAACTCAGCAAGCGATCCAACACATCAAGCAAAAGATCAGCTGGAGAAACAAACCCAAATTTTGAAAAGTGCTTTGGGATTGTAGCGCAAGTCTTAACTGATACTTTATGAAGGAGAACCTTTTGTATGTTGTATCAAACCTCGAGCCATACACTCTTGTCTAAAATAGATAGGAGGCATTTAATAGGTTTAATGCAGGTAGATAGGATTTTATTTCCAGATTAGACAGTTTTAGAGTCTAAGAGGGAAAACGGATATAGACACCCTCGTTGTATCATTGTAACATTATTCAGAATCAAGCATTTAGAAGAGAAGAGCAAGCAGAGAACTTGTGGAGAACACCCATGTACAGATGTTGAATTAATAGAATGGAATTCTGATTCAAATTCATGGCTGGTGTTGTTTCTCTGTGTATGTCGTTTAGGTGCTCATGAATGTTTGTTTTCTGGTGATGCATTTGCTTTATATATGTTGTGCATGTGATTTCGGGTTTTAGCTGAAGTTTGAAAGGGAAGAGGATAAGTTTCAATTGTTTCTCTATCTGAGCCGGGAGATTCCTGCAAGGTGTGCAGTCGAATTCATCCGCAAGGAGTGCGTCGATGAAGGCTCAGTAGCTGAACCTTTTGATTTTATTTTCCCAGGAGTTGATTTGGGTTATTGAGGTCTTGCAAGGAGCGTGCAGGCTGGATAAGAAGAAGTCTCAGCTGTTAGTCTGAGTAAAGGAGTTAGACGACTGCTGCTACAGGGAGTGCACAAAGTCTGAAAGATTCAACACTTAGAAAGCGTTGAATGCTGAGCACGAGTAGTGCGCGCAAGCTCAAGAGGGATAGTTCCTTCATAGTATGGTTGAAAGATAGCCAGGAGGTTTTGGGTCGAGGAAGGTTTGAGAAGGAAGTAAAAATACAGGAGTTGGAGAAAACGTTCTGAGAAAGAACCTGTAGTTTCTCAAGAAATCCTCAAAGGGGAAGAATCAACGGTCAGGGCTCACAGGAGAAATCAACGAAATCCCGTCAACCGTCAAATCTCTAGAAAGTTGTGCAGGGGTTAAGTCCCCAGATAAGAGGAAGAACCCGAGGATTCATCGGAACATCAAGGTCATCGGGATTTCCATAGACAAGAGGATCGAGCATATTGAAATCGTGATCTGCGATTTCCCGAGAGGGTCAGAACCGTTGATCGCAGCAAGGACACGTGGCAGGAGATCCCGAAGATTTGGGTTCAAAAATTCGGGTTCTTGCTCACAAAGGAATTGCTGAAACAGAAATCGCGATTTTACGATCCCTAATAAGCGGAGAAAGGAGCGGTGACGTGGAGGAGAGAGACTACACGTGTATGGGGGTTCGACATCTCGAAGTTTTCGGAAGCGTAGGTTCTACGCATATCAAAACCATGAAGTCCGAAACTCCGACGGGGAGAAGGTCGTGGTCTTGTGGAACGACAGGTCATATGCGGAAGGGGCTCACCTGAAGGATCTTGGGAGAGAGAGACAGGTGCCATCGTGAATCGGGGTTCGGAGATTCGTGGTGCTAGTGAAACACGACATCGCATATGTTGATTTCCCGATAGGGAAATCCCCGACAGGAATGAAGAAGCATCGGCATTGAGACCCATCAGGTTTCAGGGTTTGTGTAGCACGAGGAACATGCCCACGAGTTTCGCGATAACACGAAACTCGATTTCCCAATAAGACAAAGGGGAGATCGCAGGGAGAGAGTTCTATGGGTATTGAAGGGGTCCCGATAAGGGATAAGAAGAGTATTTTAGCTCTTCGGACCCATGAAGAAGAAGGTATTGGTAATCGCGGATGTGTGCCAGGTGCCATCTGCGTCAGAGTGGTATCAGAGCAAGGAATTCTCTTTGTTTTATGTAGCAGAGGAGAAAGAACAATTTCACCATGCCTCCTAGAAGAGAAAGGAAATCGCCTGATCCGAAGGATAGGGATGTGCGAAGAAGAGGTAGGCTGGCAGGGAATCCAGAGATGGAGAGACAGATACGCAATCTCAGAGTAATATTGGAAGACATGGAAGCAACGCAGAGACGCACAACCAATGATGGAGACTTAAGCGACTCTGAGGGTGAAGCTGAAGCTGAACAACAAGGAGAAGTTGTAGCCAAGGATGCAACAAATGAGCGGTTAATTAAGGCTATCACTCGGATGAGTTCAAAGACGAAAATGGACATTCTAGCTTATGAAGGGAGCCTGGATGCAGAAGAGCTTCTAGATTGGATTTGAGCTCTTGATACTTACTTTGATTATGAAGACATCGAAGAAGATAAGAAGATTAGGCATGCTATTACCAAACTGAAAGGACATGCAGCATTATGGTGGGACAAGCTTCAGGCAGATAGACGTTCCAAAGGCAAACAGAAAATTAAAAGCTGGGATCGAATGATTGCAAAAATGAAGGCAAAGTTCATCCCAAGGGATTATCAAATCACACTGTTCAGGCGAATGCAGAACCAGAGACAGAAGTTGATGACGGTGAAGGAATACACCGAAGAATTTTACAATCTCAATATCAGAGTAGGTCATCGAGAGAGCGATGATGAAAAAGTTGTCAGGTATATGAATGGCTTAAGATACGATATCCAAGATGAGATGAGCATGACAACCGTCAGAATGGTTGAGGATGCGTATCAGATGGCATTGAAGGCAGAAGAGAAACTAAGCCGTAAGACAGCACAGCGAGGGCGAGGCAAGAGCCAGCCGAGAGGAAAATCAGTTGCCCAATACAGGTTTCATAAATCCAAAGATGACTGGAAGAAGCCTCAGACCCAAATGGAAAGAGGTGGAAGTTCTCAGCGAGGCCAACACACTGAACAGCGAATGCAGCAGGCAGAAAAGAGTGGAGGGTATGCTGATGTTAATACTTTTCCTTGTACCAGAGGTAGAGGAAGAGGCAGAGGAGGAATCATCACATGTTACACATGTGGGAAAAATGGACATAAGGCAGTTGATTGTCCAGATAGGAAGACAGATAAAAGAGAAGCTCACATCGCCGAGGCACAAAGGCGAGCTGCTGAAGTAGAGGACACAGAAGATGGAAGGTCTTTGATGATGTGAAAAGTTCTTGTAACACCCGAGAAGGAGGTGGAGGATGCAGCTCAGAGAAGCAGACTATTCAGAACTGCATGCAAGACCAAAGACAGGAAATGCAAGGTTATTGTGGACAGTGGAAGCACCGACAATCTCGTTTCAACCGAGATGGTGGAAAAATTAGAGCTGGAAACAACTGATCACCCGAGTCCATATAAAGTCTCATGGCTATAGAAGGGACATCAGGTGAGTGTCACTAAACAGTGCTTAGTGGACATCAAGATAGGAGGATATAATGATAAAATTCTCTGTGATGTTATTCCTATGGATGTATGTCATTTATTTCTAGGCAGACCATGGCAATATGACAGGAACGTAATTCATGATGGGAAGATGAATACGTACACTTTAGAGAAGAATGGGAGAACACATATGTTACTTCCGATAAAAGATAAGGAGGTGAAACCGGAAGTGAACAACAGGATACTTCTCATGAGTGGGAAGGAACTTCTGGCAAAAGTAAAGAAGAAGGAAGATCCACAATTCTTGGTGGTCAGGAAACCAAGGGTTGTTTTGACCAGCACAAGAGTGGATGATCTTCCGGAGGAAATTCAGGAACTGTTGGAAGAGTTCGCTGACATAGTGGTAGACGAATTACCTCATTTGTTGCCGCCGATGAGGAGCATAAGTCATCATATAGACCTCATACCAAGAGCTAGTTTGCCAAACAAAGCAGCGTACAGGTTGACACCGCAGGAGAATGAGGAGGTCAAAAGGCAGGTATAGGAGCTGTTGGATAAAGGACTGGTCAGGGAGAGTCTAAGTCCTTGTGTCGTTCCAATGGTACTAAGTCCAAAGAAGGATGGAGGTTGGAGAATGTGCACTGATTCCAGAGCCATCAACAAGATAACCATCAGGTACAAGTTTCCATTGTCGAGGATGGATGACTTGATGGACTGCTTGAGTGGAGCAGAGTTTTTTTCAAAGGTTGATTTGAAAAGCGGATACCATCAGATTCGCATGAGAGAAGGCGATGAGTGGAAGACAGCCTTCAAAACCAATGAAGGGTTGTACGAATGGCTAGTCATGCCATTTTGTTTGACGAATGCACCAAGTACATTTATGAGGCTGATGAATGAAGTGCTGAAGGAATTCATTGGTAAGTTTGTCATTGTTTATTTAGATGACATATTGATTTTCAGCAAAACGAAGGAAGAACATCTGAAGCATTTAGCTGCAGTAATGAGGAAGCTACAGCAAGAGAAGTTGTTGATTAATATGAGGAAATCTTCATTTATGAAGATAGAACTCATTTACTTGGGGTTTTTCATATTGGCAAATGAATTGAAGATGGATCCAAGTAAAGTGGAGGTGATTAAAAATTGGCCATCACCAAGAAATTTTTTCGAGGTGAGAAGTTTCCACGGATTGGCAAGTTTCTACAGGAAATTCATTAGGAACTTCAGTAGAATTAGTGAAATGATGATGGACACAGTCAAGAAAAGAAATAAATATTTTCATTGGACTGAAGAGGCAGAGAAAAGCTTCAATCTGTTGAAGCGAAAGATCACAGAACAGCCGGTTTTGGTGTTGCCATATTTTGCAAAGGTATTCCAAGTGAAATGTGATGCAAGTGGCTTTGCCATAAGAGCGGTATTGAGCCAGGAGGACAAACCAATTGCATATTTCAGCGAGAAGTTGGATGAGACAGAGCTGAAGTATTCTACGTATGATAAAGAATTTTATGCTATCATACAAGCATTGAAGAAGTGGAGACATTATCTGATCCCAAGAGAGTTTGTACTGTATAGTGATAATCATGCATTACAGTTTGTGACTCAGCAGGAGAAGTTGAATTAGAAACATGCTAAATGGGTACAATATATGCAGAACTTTACATTTGTAATTAAACACATTTCAGGGACTGCTAACAAAGTGGTTGATTCTTTGAGAAGGAAGTGTTTGTTGCTGCAGGAGTTCAGAGTCAAGACATTGGGTTTTGAAAACCTTAAGGACATGTATGCAGGTGATGTTGATTTTGCAGAGGCATACGAGGCAGCTAAGAATCCAGTTCTCAGAGATAGAAGCCCATGGATGGATTACATGATCCAGAATCGATTGTTGTTCAAAGGAAATCAGTTATGCATTCTAAATTGCTCCATGAGGGAGAATCTGCTAAAAGAAAAGAACAATGGTGGCTTAGCAGGGCATTTTGGCCACGACAAGACATTTGCAAAGCTGAGTGAAGCCTACTTTTTGCCGAAGATGTGAACAGATGTCAAAAAGTTTGTTGACAGGTGCAGAATTTGTCAGCATTTAAAGGGAAGAAAGTAGAATGTGGGATTCTATCAATCATTACCCATACCTGAGAGGCCATGGGATGAAATCAGCATGGATTTTGTATTGGGATTACCGAGGATGCAAAGAGGACATGACTCGATATTTATAGTGGTCGACAGGTTTTCTAAAATGGCACATTTTATTCCATGCCAGAAGACCAGCGATGTGACTCATATCACAAATCTGTTCTTCAAGGAGATTGTTAGACTTCATGGTTTACCCAGAAGAATTGTATCGGACAGGGATACAAAGTTCATTGGACATTTCTGGAGGACACTTTGGAAGAATATGGGAACTAACTTGATGTTTAGTTTAGCCTATCATCCTCAAACAGATGGGCAAATAGAGGTTGTAAATCGAAGCCTTGGAGATTTATTAAGAAGCCTGGTGACGGAGCACCACAACAGTTGGGATAATGTGTTGCCACAGGCAGAATTCGCTTACAACGATTCAGTGAACAGAAGCACAGGGAAAATTCCATTTGAGATTGTATATGGCAGGCAGCTGAGAGGAGTATCTGAACTGAGGGACTCAGAACAGATAATCACAAAGAGTGCAAGCGCTAAAGAATTCGCAGAGGCGGTGGAAGAACTTCACAGCAGAGTGAAGTAGCAATTGCTGGAGTCGAACCAGGAATATAAACACAGAGCGGATCAGCATAGAAGACAACTTCAGTTCGAGTTTGGTGATATATTTTTGGCGCATCTGAGGAAATAAAGGTTCCCAAGGGGAACATACAACAAGTTGAAGATGAAGAAAATTGGGCCATGCAGAGTCCTAAAGAATTTGGGAGAAAACGCTTATGAGATTGAGTTGCCAGATGAGATAGGAATATCTCCGACATTCAATGTTTCAGACTTATATCCATATAAGGATGAGGAAACAGGAACTGGAACTGATGAAAAGCCAGAGGTCCAGTGGCAGAAGCAGATGCCGATTGTAGAAACACCACAAATGGAGTGTATACTTGACAAGAGAGTCAACAAAAGAACTAGACGGAAGCAATACTTCGAGTATCTGGTGAAATGGAAGAATCATCCAGTGGAAGATGCTAGCTGGGAGACAGAAGCAGTTATCCAAAAGCATGGATAGACCATGCAGGAGCTCATGGACAGGAGCCCATGAAATTTTTCAAGCTAAAGAGTATGATGCAGGAGCATCGCCAACTCAGCAAGCGAGCCAGCAAATCAAGTGAAAGATCAGCTGGAGAAACAAACCCAAATTTTGAAAAGTGCTTTGGGATTGTAGCGCAAGTCTTAAATGATCCTTTATGAAGGAGCACCTTTTGTATGTTGTATCAGACCTCGAGCCATACGCTCTTGTCTGAAATAGATAGGAGGCATTTAATAGGTTTAATGCAGGTAGATAGGATTTTATTTCCAGATTAGACAGTTTTAGAGTTTGAGAGGGAAAACGGATATAGACACCCTCGTTGTATCATTGTAACATTATTCAAAATCAAGCATTCAGAAGAGAAGAGCAAGAAGATAACTTGTGGAGAACACCCATGTACAGATGTTGAATTAATAGAATGGAATTCTGATTCAAATTCATGGTTGGTGTTGTTTCTCTGTGTATGTCGTTTAGGTGCTCATGAATGTTTG
>JZKD02S2064673.1:0-29638 GCA_000966675.3 Picea glauca
AATGTTATATACCTTTGGGGAAATAGATTAATGTGATAATGTGGGCTTGAATATGAGTGGGAAAAGGATGTAATGATAGCAAAAAGTATGAGCAAAAAGGTACATTATAGGGTCCTAACACAACTGATTCCCCTTGAACAACAATCCCTCTTGAATCATGTACTCTGTCTACTGGCTCCTGTCTCTCAACACAATATTCACACATGCTTCGTATGCTTCCTTGAAGTCTGGATCGTCATGATACATATCCTTAAGGTGTTCAAACCCCAAGGTATTCACCTGAAACTCCTGCAGAATCAAACATCTCCTGATCAATGCATCAACAACTTTGTTAGCATTCCCAACAATATGTTTTATGAAAAAAGTAAAATTATGCATAAATTCAATCCACTTTGCATGCCTCTGATTCAATTTTTCCTATTTGGTTATGAATTGTAAATCTTGGTTGTCGCTATACAAGACAAATTCCTATGGAACAAGGTAATGTCTCCATTTCTTCAAGGCTTGAATTATGGCATAAAACTCCTTATCATATGTGGAGTATTTTCTCTTAGTCTCATTCAACTTCTCATTGAAATAGGCAACCGGTCTATTATCCTGGCTCAAAACTGTTCCAATTGCAACTCCACTTGCATCACATCTCACTTGAAATGTCTTTCCAAAATTTGGTAAGATCATAATTGGTCGTTCTGTTATTTTCTCCTTCAGTATATTGAAGCTCCTATCGGCCTCCTCTGTCCATTTAAAAGACTTGTGTTTATTCTTCACTGTATCCATCATTGGTGCACAAATTCCACTGAAGTCTCTGATGAACTTCCTATATAAACTTGCTAATCCATGGACGCTTCTTACCTCAAACATACTCCTTAGTGATGGCCATTATTTGATTGCTTTCACCTTCTTTGGGTCCATCTTCAGTTCATTTGAAGAGATCACAAAACCCAAGTAAATGAGTTATGTATTCATAAAAGAGGACTTATTCAGATTTATCAACAACTTCTCCTACTGTAGTCTCCTCATCACTAGTGTCAGGTGTCTGAAATTCTCCTCTTTAGTCCAGCTAAAAATCAGTATATCGTTCAGATACACAACCACAAACTTTCCAATGAAATATTTTAGTATTTCATTTATCAACCTCATAAAATTACTCGAGGCATTTGTTAAGACAAATGGCATAACAAGCCACTCATACAAACCTTCATTTGTCTTAAAGGTTGTTTTCCATTCATCACCTTCTCTCATCCTTATCTGGTGATATCCACTTTTCAAATCTATCTTAGAAAAGAAATTTGCTCCACTTAAACTGTCCATTAAGTCATCCATTCTTGGAAAAGGAAATCTATACCTGATGGTGATCTTGTTAATGGATCTTGAGTCTGTACACATTCTCCATCCTCCATCCTTCTTTGGACTCAACACAATTGGTACTATGCATGGAATCAAGCTCTCTCTGACCAACCCCTTGTCTAACAATTCCTAGACTTAGTTCTTTACCTCCTCATTCTCTTGAGGTGTCACTCTGTATACTTCTTTGTTTGACAGGCTTGCTCCTGGTATCAAATCAATATGATGGCTGTGTTGGATCATGTTGTTATTGATGCCAATGGTTTGATTGTTTGATGTCAAAGGATTGATGTCAAGTGATTGAGTGATTGATTGATGTCAATGGATTGATTGATTGATGATTGATGAACAATGTAATATGTATTGTCCTTGATGATAATGATAGATGTCAAGTGGAAACCAATCGATGAATATGAATCAATGAGTTTTAATTGATATAATGCATAGATGAAGTTGCATCAATGAGTTGTCATTGATACATGATGAAGATGGATCGATGTGGCTTATAATGCATAGTTTAATGGGCATTATTGTCTTTTCATGATTGATAAGAAGTACAAATGGATGAACTCCAAAGTGGTCCCCTTATGGTGAAAGCCCTCACGGGAAGACACTTTGCGGTTGAGTTGTGGTTGAGAGAACCCATACTTGTATGTGGAATAATGAGATAAAGATCAGTGATCCTTTTGGTGAAACTATCCTAGATGGATAGTTCTTGTCATGCCATTTCCGGTGGTATGTGGAATGTCACATAACTCCTCACGGTTTGAGAGTTATGGCCTTATGAAGTTGGAGGAACCCCATGTGTTGGCTTGAAGCCCCAAATGGTCAAAGAAGTCAAAGTGCTTGAAAAGAAGAAATAATTATTTTAATGATAAAGTAAAGTGACAAAGTCAAGAAAGATTATTATAATAAATTAATGGAGAACTTTCTATTTTTAGAAAGTGGTTAACCCTAAAATAAGGAAGTATGGGTTAAGTGACTTAGAAGATGAAGAGTATAAATAAGAGGCTAGGGTCTCTTGTGAAAAGTAAATTTTTGGGAGTATATTTTGTGTACTCTTTGGTGAAGATCTCTTGAGCATTATTGAATATCTATTCTGAGTGAGAGAGCGTGAAGAGGATCTCATGGATGCATCAAAGTTTCAACAATGTATGAGATCCTGACGACAAAAGTCTCGGAGCTTTAGAAACCCTAGTTTCTGAGGTATACGTGGGTTGTAATGGGCTAGGACATGTACACACGCGGGCTGTATGAGGATAGGGCACGTACAGTGGATGGAATGATGAAGAATTGTGTTTGAGCTGGTGCCAAGCTCTTGGATGATGAAGCAGGTTCCAGATCTGCATTCTATGGGCTCAGATATGCCATAGAAAATCTGGTATGGTTGCATTATTTGTCTTGATGGATACTCTTGTTTGTTGTGAGGTGAATGATTGAGGCATTTTTGGTATGTATGTTGTGATGTGGTATGTGTTGGTTGATGGAGTGATTATCTTTCTTATGATTCAATACTGATATGATGGCTATAGTATACTGGTTGTTTACATATGCTTGATTAGCACTCATATTGTGTGGTTGAGATGTATGAGAAATCTATTGGAGAGCTTGGATGTGTTGTGACTGACTGTGGGTCAGACTGGACTATGGAATACATAAGAGAATGTGATTGCAGGTTGCAGGGGATCTGAGTGTGTGATGAAAAAGAAAAACCNTCATACAAACCTTCATTTGTCTTAAAGGTTGTTTTCCATTCATCACCTTCTCTCATCCTTATCTGGTGATATCCACTTTTCAAATCTATCTTAGAAAAGAAATTTTCTCCACTTAAACTGTCCATTAAGTCATCCATTCTTGGAAAAGGAAATCTATACCTGCTGGTGATCTTGTTAATGGATCTTGAGTCTGTACACATTCTCCATCCTCCATCCTTCTTTGGACTCAACAAAATTGGTACTATGCATGGAATCAAGCTCTCTCTGACCAACCCCTTGTCTAACAATTCCTAGACTTGGTTCTTTACCTCCTCATTCTCTTGAGGTGTCACTCTGTATACTTCTTTGTTTGACGGGCTTGCTCCTGGTATCAAATCAATATGATGGCTGTGTTGGATCATGTTGTTATTGATGCCAATGGTTTGATTGTTTGATGTCAAAGGATTGATGTCAAGTGATTGAGTGATTGATTGATGTCAATGGATTGATTGATTGATAGACTTGATTGATTGATGATTGATGAACAATGTAATATGTATTGTCCTTGATGATAATGATAGATGTCAAGTGGAAACCAATCGATGAATATGAATCAATGAGTTTTCATTGATATAATGCATAGATGAAGTTGCATCAATGAGTTGTCATTAATACATGATGAAGATGGATCGATGTGGCTTATAATGCATACTTTAATGGGCATTATTGTCTTTTCATGATTGATAAGAAGTACAAATGGATGAACTCCAAAGTGGTCCCCTTATGGTGAAAGCCCTCACGGGAAGACACTTTGCGGTTGATTTGTGGTTGAGAGAACCCATACTTGTATGTGGAATAATGAGATAAAGATCAGTGATCCTTTTGGTGAAACTATCCTAGATGGATAGTTCTTTTCATGCCATTTCCGGTGGTATGTGGAATGTCACATAACTCCTCACGGTTTGAGAGTTATGGCCTTATGAAGTTGGAGGAACCCCATGTGTTGGCTTGAAGCCCCAAATGGTCAAAGAAGTCAAAGTGCTTGAAAAGAAGAAATAATTATTTTAATGATAAAGTAAAGTGACAAAGTCAAGAAAGATTATTATAATAAATTAATGGAGAACTTTCTATTTTTAGAAAGTGGTTAACCCTAAAATAAGGAAGTATGGGTTAAGTGACTTAGAAGATGAAGAGTATAAATAAGAGGCTAGGGTCTCTTGTGAAAAGTAAATTTTTGGGAGTATATTTTGTGTACTCTTTGGTGAAGATCTCTTGAGCATTATTGAATATCTATTCTGAGTGAGAGAGCGTGAAGAGGATCTCATGGATGCATCAAAGTTTCAACAATGTATGAGATCCTGACGACAAAAGTCTCGGAGCTTTAGAAACCCTAGTTTCTGAGGTATACGTGGGTTGTAATGGGCTAGGACATGTACACACGCGGGCTGTATGAGGATAGGGCACGTACAGTGGATGGAATGATGAAGAATTGTGTTTGAGCTGGTGCCAAGCTCTTGGATGATGAAGCAGGTTCCAGATCTGCATTCTATGGGCTCAGATATGCCATAGAAAATCTGGTATGGTTGCATTATTTGTCTTGATGGATACTCTTGTTTGTTGTGAGGTGAATGATTGAGGCATTTTTGGTATGTATGTTGTGATGTGGTATGTGTTGGTTGATGGAGTGATTATCTTTCTTATGATTCAATACTGATATGATGGCTATAGTATACTGGTTGTTTACATATGCTTGATTAGCACTCATATTGTGTGGTTGAGATGTATGAGAAATCTATTGGAGAGCTTGGATGTGTTGTGACTGACTGTGGGTCAGACTGGACTATGGAATACATAAGAGAATGTGATTGCAGGTTGCAGGGGATCTGAGTGTGTGATGAAAAAGAAAAACCGTAAATTTCTCAGAAGGTATATGCTTGTTGCAGTATAGAATGGCTGCGTACATACGCGGGCTGTAGTGAACCAGGGCGTGTACACACGCGGGTTGCACTACTGACATGTCACGTACTTGTGACAGATTGATATTTGTGGAGGATTGTTGCCTCATCTTAGTTGGTGCTGAGGATGTAAGCTGAGTCTTTCATATAGAGCTGTTTCTCTTGTAGAGTTGTACTCTATTCAGTTGTTGCTGATAAACCCAAGGATTGTAGTCCGTAATAAAAAGAAAATTGTACATACATCTTGTGTTCTTTGTGTTCCTTGTGGTGATGAGTTGTTGATGATATTGCTGATATATGTTCACATTTAACTGGTTATAAATGAAAACAATGATTAATGAGTTAATGGTGATTGTTAACTAATGAAGTTTTGTGTAAGAGGGAAGTATTGGTAAAAATAGCCCCACACTCATTCACCCCCCACTCTAAAAGTGGTAGGTGTGTCCAACAATTGGTATCAGAGTGGGCCTTCTCTACAAGCATTAACAAGCTTAAAGGAGATCCATAGACACACAAATGGATGATGAAGTTCCAATCCTTGATGAGGAAAACTATTCTACTTGGAGAATAGAGATGAGAATACATTTGAAGGAAATGGGAGCGACTATTTGGAAGGCAGCCATTGGTGGATCAGTTTCCTTGAAGAACAAGTCAAAGTATGCAACTCAAATGGAAGGAAAGAAGAATGATGCATTGGCTCTCAACACCATTCTTAGTGGACTCTCAATCTCTATCAAAGAGAGCACGGGACAATGCACTTCCGCCAATGATCTATGGCTAAAGCTAGAGGAGACATATCAAGAAAATAAAGAAGATGTTGAAGACCACTCCATCAAGATCATTAAAGGTAAAGAATCTCCAACTCTTGATTGCATATCTGTTGATGTTGAAGGGATTTCAAATGAAGGAAAATAATCATGTGATGATTTTGGCAAAAAGAAATATCTTGAAGATATTTCAAATGAAGGTAAAGAATCTCCAAAGACTCTTGATTGCAATGATTCAAAATGTGATGATGTTGAATTTTTCTCAAGTGAAGAAGAATATCTAGAAACAATTTGTGTAAGGTTTGATGGTATTTATCCCATGAAAAGAATAGAAGAAAATCTATTAGAACTTCAAAAATAATTTGAAGAGGGTTTATATAGATATAGAAGTGATCATTATTATACACACTATAACTATCTTTTGGATAACACTAATAAGTTTCTTAGGAGGAGTCAAAGGCACATCTATAAGTTAAAATAAATTCTCAAAGAACAATAAGAGAGAAATAAGACTCAATTAAAAGAAAAGGAAGAAGAGATCACAAGACCAAAGAATGAAGATATGAAGGTAGATGATGAGATTAGAAAAAGTCTTGAAACTATTGTCCATCTCAAGACCCAAATTGAAGAAGCCAAAAGGGTAGAGGAAGTATTGAAAAATCAAATAAATGAAAAGGAAGAGTCATGTCATAAGTTAGAAGCTGAAATTGTTGACCTTAGAAAGAAGGTAGAAAAGTCAAACAAATTCTTGAATAGCTCTCTAATCTTGGATGAGATCTTGAAAAGTCAAAGATAAACATATGATAAATCAGGTCTTGGATACAAAGAAGAAGCTAACATGCTGAAGCAGGCACCTCAAAGAAGCATGAGGTAAGTCCATCAAAGAAGGAAGACAATGTTGCAAAACAACAATCTTCACAAGGAAAAGAAAATTTCAAAAGAACAAAGCAAGGAAGACATCAAGAAGCTATCTTTAGGACACCAAAGCAAAGGTATGGAAGTATTTTTCATGGGCATTGTTATTCATGTAATGAATATGGTCACAAATCTTTTGAATGTAGATCTTATGAAAGGAGATATAATGGAAGATTTTATAACACCATAAGGTGTTAGAGATGTGACCAAGTAGGACACATTGTTGTTCACTGTAACACCATGAGATGCTATAAATATAGTGGATTTGGCCACAAATCCTAGGATTACTGGAACAAAAGAAGAAAGTCCATGATGAGGAATTCACATAGCATGGCTAGAATAAGGAATGAATCAAGGAAAGGAGACATATTTGAGAATATGGATGCTCAAAGCTCAAGTTCTGAGAAGCAGGGACAGTTTTAGAAGTGGGTGAAGACGACTGAGCAGCCAGAACATAATGGAATCCTTAAGGGAAGCTCAAGCAAGTCATATACTAAAGAATACATGGGTGACAGTGGTATTAGTCGCGTACATACAGAGGCTGATCTTGAATAGGTCGCGTACATACGCGAGCTTTTGTGCAGCAGGCCGCATATATGTGGTAAAGCCTTGGGAAAAAGGCAATGCACATGGTTTGCATCTTGATGTGATGGTATAACACTTTGTTACAGGTTCTGACACTGTTTGCTGCAAGTTTTCATGATTCTATATTGGATTATGTAATGTGATGATACAAATAATGAAAGACCATCTTGGATGCATGGGACTAACCCATGAGTATGGATTGATGTATTTTCTGTTGAATAACAATGTTGTTTATGGAAGTGAAGTTATGGCACCTTGGTTATATGATATATCATGATGATGCTAGCTAGAGATGTCCTTGATCTATTGGAGCATACTACTAGTACATGTATTGTTGGATGCTTAGTATTTGCTATAGTGCATGGAGGCTTGAGGCTGATCTATTGGGGTACATGGCTGGTACATATTTGAGTTTCATTGATATATCTTATGATGTATTATTGGAAGCATATTTGGCATGTGGTTGAAATACATGATGCATGCATTTGGCATGTGGTTGGACTACATATTGGGACATGTAGTTGGTGAGTTGAGTTGATAGTCACGTTGTACATCATTGGGGAGACATATCTTGTTGATTCTTGGTTGATGTACTTGATTAGGAGCAAATGATGATGCATGTTGATACACTCATAGATGGTATATGTTTGGCTAAAAGTACACCATTGGTATTACTTGATTAACACAACAATTGGTAATTGGTTGACACACTTGATTGTGGCACTTGGTTCATGGTGGAGACATATCATGAGTGAGATGCACATGGTTTCGATTATTGGTAGATGCACATGTTTTTGCATATTGGTAGATGCACATGGATGGCATGTAGATGGAGGAATATGGTTGATACATTTCATTGATGATATCTTGTGGCACATCGTATGTTGATGTACATCGATGATGTACATGGATGTTGTGCATGATGGGCACATTTTGGCACATGATGTACTTGGTTGATATTTTGTTCATGATTCTCTATTTTCATTATTGACATATCTTTTGTTTCATGATGTATGGTATGGCACAATTTTGATGCATAAACAGGTCCAAGGATCATCATAGAGAGAGTGGTTGATCTATGATCTGGTTGAAGATAGGGGGAGACATACCCTTAGGGGGAGTCATTATTCTTCCTATGATTCTAGGAGGAAATACTTATCAAATGCATATTTATACAAGAGCTCCATACTTGAAGAAATATCACAGAGGCATAATTCCAGGGGGAGCGATGGTCATAGGGGGAGAATGAGCGTTGTATTTTCAGAATTATATCCCTTGTTCAAAAGGGGAGAGATTATTCAGACGCATCCAGACAAGGGGAGCAAACCCAAGAGGAGAATGGCCCTTTTCCATTGATGTCAAAGGGGGAGAGATAGTCACATTGATGTGATTGATGTTTATTAGGAGAGATAGTCTGATGAGGAGAGATAGTCACATTGTTATGATTGATGACTATTGATGTAGAGCATGCCTTGTCTACATGTTGACATCAATGATTGGTGTTGACATCAATGTTGGTATTTCCATCAATTCCAAAGGGGGAGATTGTTGGATCATGTTGTCACTGATGCCAATGGTTTGATTGTTTAATGTCAAAGGATTGATGTCAAGTGATTGAGTGATTGATTGATGTCAATGGAGTAATCGATTGATAGACTTGGTTGATTGATGATTGATGAACAATGTAATATGTATTGTCCTTGATGAGAATGATATATGTCAAGTGGAAACCAATCGATGAAGATGAATCAATGAGTTGTCATTGATATAATGCATAGATGAAGTTGGATCAATGAGTTGGCATTGATACATGATGGAGATAGATCAAGGTGGCTTATAATGCATATTTGAATGAATCATTATTGTTTTTTCATGATTGATAAGAAGTACAAATGGATGAACTCAAAAGTGGTCCCCTTATGGTGAAATCCCTCATGGGAAGACACTTTGCGGTTGAGTTGTGGTTGAGAGAACCCATACTTGTATGTGGAATAATGAGATAAAGATCAATGATCCTGTTGGTGAAACTATCCTAGATGGATAGTGCTTGTCATGCCATTTTTGGTGGTATGTGGAATGTCACATAACTCCTCACGGTTTGAGAGTTATGGCCTTATGAAGTTGGAGGAACCCCATGTGTTGGCTTGAAGCCCAAAATGGTCAAAGAAGTCAAAGTTATTGAAAAGAAGAAATCATTATTTTAATGATAAAGTAAAGTGACAAAGTAAAGAAAGATTATTTTAATAAAGTAATGGAGAACTTTCTATTTTTAGAAAGTGGTTAACCCTAAAATAAGGAAGTATGGGTTAAGTGACCTAGAAGATGAAGAGTATAAATAATAGGCTAGTGTCTTTTGTGAAAAGTAAATTTTTGGGAGTATATTTTGTGTACTCTTTGGTGAAGATCTCTTGAGCATGATTTAANTTTTTCTCAAGTGAAGAAGAATATCTAGAAACAATTTGTGTAAGGTTTGATGGTATTTATCCCATGAAAAGAATAGAAGAAAATCTATTAGAACTTCAAAAATAATTTGAAGAGGGTTTATATAGATATAGAAGTGATCATTATTATACACACTATAACTATCTTTTGGATAACACTAATAAGTTTCTTAGGAGGAGTCAAAGGCACATCTATAAGTTAAAATAAATTCTCAAAGAACAATAAGAGAGAAATAAGACTCAATTAAAAGAAAAGGAAGAAGAGATCACAAGACCAAAGAATGAAGATATGAAGGTAGATGATGAGATTAGAAAAAGTCTTGAAACTATTGTCCATCTCAAGACCCAAATTGAAGAAGCCAAAAGGGTAGAGGAAGTATTGAAAAATCAAATAAATGAAAAGGAAGAGTCATGTCATAAGTTAGAAGCTGAAATTGTTGACCTTAGAAAGAAGGTAGAAAAGTCAAACAAATTCTTGAATAGCTCTCTAATCTTGGATGAGATCTTGAAAAGTCAAAGATAAACATATGATAAATCAGGTCTTGGATACAAAGAAGAAGCTAACATGCTGAAGCAGGCACCTCAAAGAAGCATGAGGTAAGTCCATCAAAGAAGGAAGACAATGTTGCAAAACAACCATCTTCACAAGGAAAAGAAAATTTCAAAAGAACAAAGCAAGGAAGACATCAAGAAGCTATCTTTAGGACACCAAAGCAAAGGTATGAAAGTATTTTTCATGGGCATTGTTATTCATGTAATGAATATGGTCACAAAGATTTTGAATGTAGATCTTATGAAAGGAGATATAATGGAAAATTTTATAACACCATAAGGTGTTAGAGATGTGACCAAGTAGGACACATTGTTGTTCATTGTAACACCATGAGATGCTATAACTATAGTGGATTTGGCCACAAATCCTAGGATTACTGGAACAAAAGAAGAAATTCCATGATGAGGAATTCACATAGCATGGCTAGAAGAAGGAATGAAGCAAGGAAAGGAGACATATTTGAGAATATGTATGCTCAAAGCTCAAGTTCTGAGAAGCAGGGATAGTTTTAGAAGTGGGTGAAGAAGACTGAGCAGCCAGAACAGAATGGAATCCTTAAGGGAAGCTCAAGCAAGTCATATACTGAAGAATACATGGGTGACAGTGGTATTAGTCGCGTACATACGCAGGCTGATCTTGAATAGGTCGTGTACATACGCGAGCTATTGTGCAACAGGCCACATATATGTGGTAAAGCCTTGGGAAAAAGGCAATGCACATGGTTTGCAGCTTGATGTGATGGTATAACACTTTGTTGCAGGTTCTGACACTGTTTGCTGCAAGTTTTCATGATTCTATATTGGATTATGTAATGTGATGATACAAATAATGAAAGACCATCTTGGATGCATGGGACTAACCCATGAGTATGGATTGATGTATTTTCTGTTGAATAACAATGTTGTTTATGGAAGTGAAGTTATGGCACCTTGGTTATATGATATATCATGATGATGCTAGCTAGAGATGTCCTTGATCTATTGGAGCATACTACTAGTACATGTATTGTTGGATGCTTAGTATTTGCTATAGTGCATGGAGGCTTGAGGCTGATCTATTGGGGTACATGGCTGGTACATATTTGAGTTTCATTGATATATCTTATGATGTATTATTGGAAGCATATTTGGCATGTGGTTGAAATACATGATGCATGCATTTGGCATGTGGTTGGACTACATATTGGGACATGTAGTTGGTGAGTTGAGTTGATAGTCACGTTGTACATCATTGGGGAGACATATCTTGTTGATTCTTGGTTGATGTACTTGATTAGGAGCAAATGATGATGCATGTTGATACACTCATAGATGGTATATGTTTGGCTAAAAGTACACCATTGGTATTACTTGATTAACACAACAATTGGTAATTGGTTGACACACTTGATTGTGGCACTTGGTTCATGGTGGAGACATATCATGAGTGAGATGCACATGGTTTCGATTATTGGTAGATGCACATGTTTTTGCATATTGGTAGATGCACATGGATGGCATGTAGATGGAGGAATATGGTTGATACATTTCATTGATGATATCTTGTGGCACATCGTATGTTGATGTACATCGATGATGTACATGGATGTTGTGCATGATGGGCACATTTTGGCACATGATGTACTTGGTTGATATTTTGTTCATGATTCTCTATTTTCATTATTGACATATCTTTTGTTTCATGATGTATGGTATGGCACAATTTTGATGCATAAACAGGTCCAAGGATCATCATAGAGAGAGTGGTTGATCTATGATCTGGTTGAAGATAGGGGGAGACATACCCTTAGGGGGAGTCATTATTCTTCCTATGATTCTAGGAGGAAATACTTATCAAATGCATATTTATACAAGAGCTCCATACTTGAAGAAATATCACAGAGGCATAATTCCAGGGGGAGCGATGGTCATAGGGGGAGAATGAGCGTTGTATTTTCAGAATTATATCCCTTGTTCAAAAGGGGAGAGATTATTCAGACGCATCCAGACAAGGGGAGCAAACCCAAGAGGAGAATGGCCCTTTTCCATTGATGTCAAAGGGGGAGAGATAGTCACATTGATGTGATTGATGTTTATTAGGAGAGATAGTCTGATGAGGAGAGATAGTCACATTGTTATGATTGATGACTATTGATGTAGAGCATGCCTTGTCTACATGTTGACATCAATGATTGGTGTTGACATCAATGTTGGTATTTCCATCAATTCCAAAGGGGGAGATTGTTGGATCATGTTGTCACTGATGCCAATGGTTTGATTGTTTAATGTCAAAGGATTGATGTCAAGTGATTGAGTGATTGATTGATGTCAATGGAGTAATCGATTGATAGACTTGGTTGATTGATGATTGATGAACAATGTAATATGTATTGTCCTTGATGAGAATGATATATGTCAAGTGGAAACCAATCGATGAAGATGAATCAATGAGTTGTCATTGATATAATGCATAGATGAAGTTGGATCAATGAGTTGGCATTGATACATGATGGAGATAGATCAAGGTGGCTTATAATGCATATTTGAATGAATCATTATTGTTTTTTCATGATTGATAAGAAGTACAAATGGATGAACTCAAAAGTGGTCCCCTTATGGTGAAATCCCTCATGGGAAGACACTTTGCGGTTGAGTTGTGGTTGAGAGAACCCATACTTGTATGTGGAATAATGAGATAAAGATCAATGATCCTGTTGGTGAAACTATCCTAGATGGATAGTGCTTGTCATGCCATTTTTGGTGGTATGTGGAATGTCACATAACTCCTCACGGTTTGAGAGTTATGGCCTTATGAAGTTGGAGGAACCCCATGTGTTGGCTTGAAGCCCAAAATGGTCAAAGAAGTCAAAGTTATTGAAAAGAAGAAATCATTATTTTAATGATAAAGTAAAGTGACAAAGTAAAGAAAGATTATTTTAATAAAGTAATGGAGAACTTTCTATTTTTAGAAAGTGGTTAACCCTAAAATAAGGAAGTATGGGTTAAGTGACCTAGAAGATGAAGAGTATAAATAATAGGCTAGTGTCTTTTGTGAAAAGTAAATTTTTGGGAGTATATTTTGTGTACTCTTTGGTGAAGATCTCTTGAGCATGATTTAAGATCTATTCTGAGTGAGAGAGAATGAAGAGGATCTCAAGGACACATCAAATTTTTGGCAATGTCTGAGATCTTGACGACAAAAGTCTTGTAGCTTCAAAAACCCTAGTTTCTGAGGTATACGCGGGGTGTAATGGGCTAGGACATGTACACAAATGGGCTGTATGAGGACATGGCATGTACAATGGATGGAATGATGAAGACTTGTGTTTGAGCTAGTGCCAAGCTCTTGGATGTTGAAGTAGGTTCCAGATTTGCATTCTATGGGCTCAGATCTGCCATAGAAACTTTGGTATGGTTGCATTATTTGTCTTGATGGATACTCTTTTTTGTTGTGAGGTGAATTCTTGAGGCATTTTTGGTATGGCTATTGTTATTTGGTATGTGTTGGTTGATGGAGTGATCATTACTCTAATGATTCAATATTGATATGATGTCTATAGTATACTGGTTGTTTACATATGATTGAGTAGCACTCATATTGTGTGATTGAAATGTATGAGCAAACTATTGGAGAGATTGGATGTGTTGTGACTGACCGTGGGTCAGACTGGACTGTGGAAGAAAGAAGAGAATGTGATTGTAGGTTGCAGAGGATCTGAGTGTGTGATGAAAAATCAAAACCCTAAGTTTCTCAGAAGGTATACACTTGCTGCAGTATAGACTAGCCGTGCACATACACGGGTTGTAGTGAGCCAGGGCGCATACACACGCGGGCTGCACTACTGACAGGTCGCGTACCTGTGAAAGATTGGTATCTGTGGAGGATTGTTTCCTCGTCTCAGTTGGTGCTGAGGATGTAAGATGAGTCTTTCATATAGAGCTGGTGCTCTTGTAGAGTTGTACTCTATTCAGTTGTTGCTGATAAACCCAAGGATTCTAGTCTGTAATAAAAATAAAATTGTACATACATCTTGTGTTCTTTGTGTTCCTTGTGGTGATGAGTTGTTGATGATATATTGATGATATATATTCACATTTAACTGGTTATAAATGAAAAAAATGATTATTGATTTAATGGTGATTGTTAACTAATGAAGTTTTTTGTAAGAGGGAAGTATTGGTAAAAATATTCCCACACTCATTCACCCCCCCCTCTAAGTGTGGTAGGTGTGTCCAACAGGCTGGTACTTTTGATGGGTGGCAATGAGTTAGGTAGCTCATCAACCACTATTTCAACAAAATTATCCAACAATTCTCGAACTTCTTCAGGAAAATCATCCATCAAAGTACTTGTAAGGATAACTCTGGGTTTCCTCACCACAACAAACTGCATCTCCTGTTCTTTCTTAAATTCTTTTAGGAGTTCCTTCCCACTCATGAGAATTATGCTTGTGCTAGTTTCCTCTTTCACTTTCTTCTCCTCTATTGGAAGCAACATGTGCATCCTACCATTCTTATCCAAGGTGTATGTATTCTTCCTCCCATCATGAATGAAATTCCTGTCAAACTGACATGGTCTTGCCAACAAAATATGGCATACATCCATGGGAATTAAATCACATAGAATTTCATCACTATATCCTCCTATATTAAATTCAACCAAGCATTGTTCAGTAACCATTACGTGGTGTCCTTTTTGCAACCATGAGACTTTGTATGGTTTCGGGTGTGCAGTTGTCTCGAACTCCAATTTCTCCACCATCTCTGTGGATACTAGGTTATCAGTGCTCCCACTCTCACTTATCACCTTGCATACTCTGTCTTTAGTCTTGCAAGCTGTCTTAAATAGACTGTTCCTCTGCACTAGATTTTCAACTTCTTCCTCTAGTTTTAAGATAACCTTTCTCAACATCAGGTATGTTCCATCCTTTGCTCCTTCTGCTTCAACATTCCTTCTCTGTGCTTCCAAAATGTGAGCTTCACCTCCTCCTTATTTATTTTTCTAGGGACATTCCCAAGACATGTGCCCTGTCTTTCCACATGCATAGCACCTTACTTATCCTTTGCTTCTTTCTCTTCCTCTAGAATAACTTCTTCCACCATCTTGTCTTCCTTGGTAAATTCCTCCTCTTTATGAGTGACTATGTGGTTTCTTAGTCTCATCTTTGGATTTGTGTGCCAGTGCCTTGTCATGAGAAACTCACCTTTTTTCGGGACTAGGCTTTTACCTCTGCCTCGCTGGCTTTGTTTTCTGGTCAACTTATCCTCTGCCTTCAGTGAAAACTAATAAGCATCCTCCACTATCCTTACTGACATCATGTTGATCTCATCATGGATTTCATACCTCAGGCCATTTATATACCTGGAAACTTTTTNCCATAGAAACTTTGGTATGGTTGCATTATTTGTCTTGATGGATACTCTTTTTTGTTGTGAGGTGAATTCTTGAGGCATTTTTGGTATGGCTATTGTTATTTGGTATGTGTTGGTTGATGGAGTGATCATTACTCTAATGATTCAATATTGATATGATGTCTATAGTATACTGGTTGTTTACATATGATTGAGTAGCACTCATATTGTGTGATTGAAATGTATGAGCAAACTATTGGAGAGATTGGATGTGTTGTGACTGACCGTGGGTCAGACTGGACTGTGGAAGAAAGAAGAGAATGTGATTGTAGGTTGCAGAGGATCTGAGTGTGTGATGAAAAATCAAAACCCTAAGTTTCTCAGAAGGTATACACTTGCTGCAGTATAGACTAGCCGTGCACATACACGGGTTGTAGTGAGCCAGGGCGCATACACACGCGGGCTGCACTACTGACAGGTCGCGTACCTGTGAAAGATTGGTATCTGTGGAGGATTGTTTCCTCGTCTCAGTTGGTGCTGAGGATGTAAGATGAGTCTTTCATATAGAGCTGGTGCTCTTGTAGAGTTGTACTCTATTCAATTGTTGCTGATAAACCCAAGGATTGTAGTCTGTAATAAAAATAAAATTGTACATACATCTTGTGTTCTTTGTGTTCCTTGTGGTGATGAGTTGTTGATGATATATTGATGATATATATTCACATTTAACTGGTTATAAATGACAAAAATGATTATTGAGTTAATGGTGATTGTTAACTAATGAAGTTTTGTGTAAGAGGGAAGTATTGGTAAAAAGATTCCCACACTCATTCACCCCCCCCTCTAAGTGTGGTAGGTGTGTCCAACAGGCTGATACTTCTGATGGGTGGCAATGAGTTAGGTAGCTCATCAACCACTATTTCAACAAAATTATCCAACAATTCTCGAACTTCTTCAAAAAAATCATCCATCAAAGTACTTGTAAGGATAACTCTAGGTTTCCTCACCACAACAAACTGCATCTCCTGTTCTTTCTTAAATTCTTTTAGGAGTTCCTTCCCACTGATGAGAATTATGCTTGTGCTAGTTTCCTCTTTCACTTTCTTCTCCTCTATTGGAAGCAACATGTGCATCCTACCATTCTTCTCCAAGGTGTATGTATTCTTCCTCCCATCATGAATGAAATTCCTGTCAAACTGACATGGTCTTCCCAACAAAATATGGCATACATCCATGGGAATTAAATCACATAGAATTTCATCACTATATCCTCCTATATTAAATTCAACCAAGCATTGTTCAGTAACCATTACGTGGTGTCCTTTTTGCAACCATGAGACTTTGTATGGTTTCGGGTGTGCAGTTGTCTCGAACTCCAATTTCTCCACCATCTCTGTGGATACTAGGTTATCAGTGCTCCCACTCTCACTTATCACCTTGCATACTCTGTCTTTAGTCTTGCAAGCTGTCTTAAATAGACTGTTCCTCTGCACTAGATTTTCAACTTCTTCCTCTAGTTTTAAGATAACCTTTCTCAACATCAGGTATGTTCCATCCTTTGCTCCTTCTGCTTCAACATTCCTTCTCTGTGCTTCCAAAATGTGAGCTTCACCTCCTCCTTATTTATTTTTCTAGGGACATTCCCAAGACATGTGCCCTGTCTTTCCACATGCATAGCACCTTACTTATCCTTTGCTTCTTTCTCTTCCTCTAGAATAACTTCTTCCACCATCTTGTCTTCCTTGGTAAATTCCTCCTCTTTATGAGTGACTATGTGGTTTCTTAGTCTCATCTTTGGATTTGTGTGCCAGTGCCTTGTCATGAGAAACTCACCTTTTTTCGGGACTAGGCTTTTACCTCTGCCTCGCTGGCTTTGTTTTCTGGTCAACTTATCCTCTGCCTTCAGTGAAAACTAATAAGCATCCTCCACTATCCTTACTGACATCATGTTGATCTCATCATGGATTTCATACCTCAGGCCATTTATATACCTGGAAACTTTTTCTTCATCTTCCTCTCTTTGTCTAGTTTTGATGTTCATCTTGTAGAAATCCTTTGTGTACTCCTTAAATGTCATACCCTTCTGCCTCAGGTTCTACAACTTCCTGAACAGATTGATCTGATAATATTTGGGCATGAATTTAGCCTTCATCTTGGCTACCATTTTGTCCCAATTCTTTATCTTCTATTTTCCTTTGCTTCTCCTCTCAGCCTGCAGTTCATCCCACCACAGTATTGCATGTCCTTTTATCCTGGTGACAACATGTATCACCCTTTTCTCCTCATCAATATCTTCATAGTTGAAATATTTTTCCATGGATCTTATCCAATCCAACAATTCTTCAACATCCAAATTTCCTTCATACATTGGGACCTCAATCTTGGCTCTAGCTCCCAATATAAAAACTTCTCTTAGCAAGCGTTCTTTGGAAACATTTTCCCCTGCAGCTTCTTCGACTTATACTTCTTCACTCTTTGCATCGTTGATGTCTCCAGCATCAGGTGCTCTCCTATGTGTTTCCTACATCGCCTCTAATCTTGAACAAAGCTCTTGCATTTACCTTTCTACAACCCAATTGGCTAAAGGTGGCTCCACTCTTCTCCTCAGTGGCATTGTGCTGTGGTCTCTCACACACAGAGTACAACTTCGAGTTCTTTTTCTTCCTCTCATTTGCCTGTTGTCTGTAAGCAAAAATTCAGCTCTGATACCACTTGATGCAACCCCCCCTTCTCTTCTAAGGGTTGTGCAACCTCTCAATCAAGGATCTTCGCCTCTAGAGTTGAATGACTCTCTTAAACCTTGATGGTCTCGTTCTATTTTAAACACAGGTGCTCTCAGCTCTCTGCACAAGTTTTATGATACCTATGACCTTCCCCTTCACACTCAGCGAAATCTCAGAATTGGCGCTAGATCCCTTCATTTCGACCCCTCCTTAGATGTGACTTTGGGTGATGACCTCCCGCCTATGCGCGATTGTGGGTGCACTCAAGAGTGGTTTGGGATCAACTGCTTTTCTCTCCGCAATTTACCTCCAATTTCCACGTACCTCTTCACCGATACCGTGGTTTTG
Organism: Picea glauca; assembly: GCA_000966675.3. Lineage (NCBI taxonomy): Eukaryota > Viridiplantae > Streptophyta > Pinopsida > Pinales > Pinaceae > Picea > Picea glauca. Next base: position 18,656 of record JZKD02S2064673.1, read on the forward strand.
ATTGCGGACCACCCTCAAAATTTTAATGTACAAGCACTTTATGGCCCCGCAATCGAGCGTGAACGTCAATATTATGATCTTGATGGTGTTTCTGGACTGATGGCTGAGATCTGCCTCTTTCAAAACAACGATTCATATCTAGTTCTCCCGAATTGGGTGGTTGATATTTACTTCGGGTCTTTACCTGGAGTCCATGGATTTATGCCACTTGCCCTCTAGATCAGATGATTGACGTTTACGTCGGGTTTTTACCCAAGATCCACAGATTCACACCACTTGTTATTCATATACGATGGTTTAGATCTACATCGGACGAACCGATGCTTGAGATTTTCTTCGGACGATCGGACGATTGATATTTACTTCAGACGATTGGACGGTCCTAAATGACTTTGGGACTTCGAAAATTTGGCAAGTTCCCTTTCTTGCATGTGAAAAATGCTAAGGCCGTCACACCTTGATTTGATCAGATCATTGTTGGTCCTTTGAATTGGTGATCCAACGACCACTGTCGCTCTCCCTCCTGATATTTCGACTTCCTCTGACTTAGAATATTTTTTAAGTATCCAAAGGTATCAACCTTTGCACCTCCTGTGAGTCTGTCTCTTGGACCTCGACTGCACTTTTGAAAAGTGCTATCTCTCCCGAGCTTGGTCTTCATGAATATTTAGACTTTGCGCACACTCCTTGCGTTTCAGGGATTTCGATGAACTCAGATCCGAAGGATTTCTTGAAAATCAATTCTTCTGACCCTCATGGAATTCTCCTTTTGCTCGATGCACACCTTGCAGAGCTCCTCCTTACAGAGTGTTCAATAACTTTGTATCTCTCTCTTTGAACCCAACAAAAAGTTCTTTCTGTTCACTCCTTGCACTTATGTTGGTGAATATTCAATGATATCTCTCCTGAACTTCTCTGAGGTTAACTCACCTCTGTCAACTCACTCCTTGTGGACTATGTGGACTCCTTGCACTCGAAACTCTCTTGAGAGAAACAATTGAAACTCATACTAACATATCATAGTTTCTTACATTCATTTACAGAAACAACAATAGCAAGAAATTTGCAAGAAATAACAACACCCACACATTGGATCAATTTTCCTTTGTTATATTCATTCAAAATAAAAATGGCTACAGATTTAACCAAACAACAACTAAAAACTTAGAAATCTCCTACTAACTCGAAACAACCTCATTTGGGTGTACAAAAACTCTATTTATCTCAGAGGGTCCTCAGGGTTCCCCCCGATTACTCGTCTACTCGAAACGAAAACCTAACTGCTACCTAAGTTCGGTTACATTCGAGGCTAGGATTGATACTCCCAGATCACTCATGATCATCAACTTCCAAGCGTTTGTTCTTCTTCCATTTTTCCAATCAGCTCCAAATTATTCATAATAACTCCTAGCATTTCAAATTCCAAAATGATCCCCAGGCGTTGAGTTGTCCTGCCACATGTGCTTGCCGACGATGCTCCTGCATCACATAACTTAGTGAGTTCCATGAAACATACATTAGTATATTTTGATCAAGATACTTTGCATTTTATATTGATAAAAAATATCAAGTAGTTTGCTAATGAGGTTTCAAGTTGTTATTCTACTAAGGATTTGGTCTGCCATTTCAACTTGTGAGACTTCACTATATTATGTTAATGAACAATCCCCTTTAGCTTCCCAGTTTTTTGTCGTCACAATGTTTATTGTTTCTTTTTTCTCTTTACATGGTTTGGTAAGAGCCTTGAGTTACCTCTTTGAGTAATTTTCATGCCTTTGAACTTGTTTTCAACTTAATTGTAAAATCATCTCAAAATTGGGGTGTATGAGCACTAGATTTCAAATTATTTGTGGGATTTTTGTTGAAAATTGGTGTTCTCTATTATACATTGGTTTTTTCAAATTATGTTGGATTTGGGTTTGGATATATTAGCTTGTTGGATATTTATCTGAGTTGATTTTGGAGTTTTCATCTTGTTGGATCTTTATTTGAGTTGGGTTTGGATTATTTAGTGAAATGTAATTTTATTTGAGGTGGGTTTGGTCGTAACATTTAATAATATGCCCCTCTCACAATGGATAAATGTACATCGCAACCATCAGGTTGGAATTAGTAGAAACTAGCACAACCATCACATGGACGGTGTGATCCACTTTGGTTAAATTTTTTATTCATGATTATGTGTGTGTGATGGTGCTAGGCAAATTTACTTTCATGTGTTGTGTTCTCAAGTTATGCATATATAGATAGCTTAAATTGTTGGTTGTTTGGTAGGGGAGGGGATGGTAATAAAATATCATCGAATGGAGAATATGATGGTCACTATGTATATCAATCCTTTATCATATAATGGGCCTTTCTTCTGTTTTAGTTTTGCATTTTGATACAAAATTTTAGTTTTAGAATAAGAGTCATTTCAGACTTTGTTTTAGGGTTAGGGTTTTCAATACTTCTTGCTAACTATTTATGTTTTTGTGTTTGGTTATAGAAATTGCTCTACTTATTACAATACATTTGTTTTATATCCGTTATAAAAATTGTAGTTTAGAATAAGATTTGTTTTAGACTTAAGGTTAAGGTTTTATTTGATTCTTACAATACATTTATGTTATGTTACCTAGAATCAGATGACATTGAGTGGAAGTTGAAAAGAAATACCTTCATNCCAACAAAATATGGCATACATCCATGGGAATTAAATCACATAGAATTTCATCACTATATCCTCCTATATTAAATTCAACCAAGCATTGTTCAGTAACCATTACGTGGTGTCCTTTTTGCAACCATGAGACTTTGTATGGTTTCGGGTGTGCAGTTGTCTCGAACTCCAATTTCTCCACCATCTCTGTGGATACTAGGTTATCAGTGCTCCCACTCTCACTTATCACCTTGCATACTCTGTCTTTAGTCTTGCAAGCTGTCTTAAATAGACTGTTCCTCTGCACTAGATTTTCAACTTCTTCCTCTAGTTTTAAGATAACCTTTCTCAACATCAGGTATGTTCCATCCTTTGCTCCTTCTGCTTCAACATTCCTTCTCTGTGCTTCCAAAATGTGAGCTTCACCTCCTCCTTATTTATTTTTCTAGGGACATTCCCAAGACATGTGCCCTGTCTTTCCACATGCATAGCACCTTACTTATCCTTTGCTTCTTTCTCTTCCTCTAGAATAACTTCTTCCACCATCTTGTCTTCCTTGGTAAATTCCTCCTCTTTATGAGTGACTATGTGGTTTCTTAGTCTCATCTTTGGATTTGTGTGCCAGTGCCTTGTCATGAGAAACTCACCTTTTTTCGGGACTAGGCTTTTACCTCTGCCTCGCTGGCTTTGTTTTCTGGTCAACTTATCCTCTGCCTTCAGTGAAAACTAATAAGCATCCTCCACTATCCTTACTGACATCATGTTGATCTCATCATGGATTTCATACCTCAGGCCATTTATATACCTGGAAACTTTTTATTCATCTTCCTCTCTTTGTCTAGTTCTGATGTTCATCTTGTAGAAATCCTTTGTGTACTCCTTAAATGTCATACCCTTCTACCTCAGGTTCTACAACTTCCTGAACAGATTGATCTGATAATCTTTGGGCATGAATTTAGCCTTCATCTTGGCTACCATTTTGTCCCAATTCTTTATCTTCTGTTTTCCTTTGCTTCTCCTCTCAGCCTATAGTTCATCCCACCACTGTGTTGCATGTCCTTTTATCCTGGTGACAATATGTATCACCCTTTTCTCCTCATCAATATCTTCATAGTTGAAATATTTTTCCATGGATCTTATCCAATCCAACAGTTCTTCAACATCCAAATTTCCTTCATACATTGGGACCTCAATCTTGGCTCTAGCTCCCAATATAACAACTTCTCTTAGCAAGCGTTCTTTGGAAACATTTTCCCCTGCAGCTTCTTCGATTTATACTTCTTCACTCTTTGCATCGCTGATGTCTCCAGCATCAGGTGCTCTCCTCTGTGTTGCCTCCATCGCCTCTAATCTTTCACAAAGCTCTTGCATTTACCTTTCTACAGCCCAATTGGCTAAAGGTGGATCCACTCTTCTCCTCAGTGGCATTGTGCTGTGGTCTCTCACACACATAGTACAACTTCGAGTTCTTTTTCTTCCTCTCCTTTTCCTGTTGTCTGTAAGAAAAAAATCAGCTCTGATACCACTTGATGCAACCCCCCCTTCTCTCCTAAGGGTTGTGCGACCTCTCAATCAAGGATCTTCGCTTCTAGAGTCAAATGACTCTCTTAAACCTTGATGGTCTCGTTCTATTTTAAACACAGGTCCTCTCAGCTCTCTGCACAAGTTTTATGATACCTGTGACCTTCCCCTTCACACTCAGCGAAATCTCATAATTGGCGCTAGATCCCTTTCTTTCGGCCCCTCCTTAGATGTGACTTTGGGTGATGACCTCATGCCTATGCGCAATTGTGGGTGCACTCAAGAGTGGTTTGGGATCAACCGCTTTTCTCCCCGCAATTTACCTCCAATTGCCACGTACATCTTCACCGATACCGTGGTTTTGATTGCGGCCCACCCTCAAAATTTTAATGTACAAGCACTTTATGGCCCCGCAATCGAGCGTGAACGTCAATATTATGATCTTGATGGTGTTTCTGGACTGATGGCTGAGATCTTCCTCTTTCAAAACAACGATTCAGATCTAGTTCTCCCGAATTGGGTGGTTGATATTTACTTCGGGTCTTTACCTGGAGTCCATGGATTTATGCCACTTTCCCTCTAGATCAGATGATTGACATTTACGTCGGGTTTTTACCTGAGAGCCACAGATTCACACCACTTGTTATTCATATACGACGGTTTAGATCTACATCGGACGACCTGATGCTTGAGATTTTCTTCGGACGATCGGACAATTGATATTTACTTCAGACGATTGGACGGTCCTAAATGACTTTGGGACTTCGAAAATTTGGCAAGTTCCCTCTCTCGCATGTGAAAAATGATAAGGTCGGCACACCTTGATTTGATCAGATCATTGTTGGTCCTTTGAATTGGTGATCCAACGACCACTGTCGCTCTCCCTCCTGAGATTTCGACTTCCTCTGACTTAGAATATTTTTTAAGTATCCAAAGGTATCAATCTTTGCACCTCCTGTGAGTCTGTCTCTTGGACCTCGACTGCACTTTTGAAAAGTGCTATCTCTCCCGAGCTTGGTCTTCATGAATATTTAGACCTTGCGCACACTCCTTACGTTTCAGGGATTTCGATGAACTCAGATTCGAAGGTTTTCTTGAAAATCAATTCTTCTGATCCTCATGGAATTCTCCTTTTGCTCGATGCACACCTTGCAGAGCTCCTCCTTACAGAGTGTTCAATAACTTTGTATCTCTCTCTTTGAACCCAACAAAAAGTTCTTTCTATTCACTCATTGCACTTATGCTGGTGAATATTCAATGATATCTCTCCTGAACTTCTCTGAGGTTAACTCACCTCTGTCAACTCACTCCTTGCGGACTATGTGGACTCCTTGCACTCAAAACTCTCTTGAGAGAAACAATTGAAACTCATACTAACATATCATAGTTTCGTACATTCATTTACAGAAACAACAATAACAAGAAATTTGCAAGAAATAACAACACCCACACATTGGATCAATTTTCCTTTGTTATATTCATTGAAAATAAAAATGGCTACAGCTTTAACCAAACAACAACTGAAAACTTAGAAATCTCCTACTAACTCGAGAAAACCTCATTTGGGTGTACAAAACCTCTATTTATCTCAGAGGGTCCTCAGGGTTCCCCCCGATTACTCGTCTACTCGAAACGAAAACCTAACTGCTACCCAAGTTCGGTTACATTCGAGGCTAGGATTGATACTCCCAGATCACTCATGATCATCAACTTCCAAGTGTTTGTTCTTCTTCCGTTTTTCCAATCAGCCCCAAATTATTCATAATAACTCCTAGCATTTCAAATTCCAAAATGATCCCCAGGCATTGAGTTGTCCTGCCACATGTGCTTGCTGACGATGCTCCTGCATCACATAACTTAGTGAGTTCCATGAAACATACATTAGTATATTTGGATCAAGATACTTTGCATTTTCTATTGATAAAAAATATCAAGTAGTTTGCTAATGAGGTTTCAAGTTGTTATTCTACTAAGGATTTGGTCTGCCATTTCAACTTGTGAGACTTCACTATATTATGTTAATGAACAATCCCCTTTAGCTTCCCAGTTTTTTGTCGTCACAATGTTTATTGTTTCTTTTTTCTCTTTACATGGTTTGGTAAGAGCCTTGAGTTACCTCTTTGAGTAATTTTCATGCCTTTGAACTTGTTTTCAACTTAATTGTAAAATCATCTCAAAATTGGGGTGTATGAGCACTAGATTTCAAATTATTTGTGGGATTTTTGTTGAAAATTGGTGTTCTCTATTATACATTGGTTTTTTCAAATTATGTTGGATTTGGGTTTGGATATATTAGCTTGTTGGATATTTATCTGAGTTGATTTTGGAGTTTTCATCTTGTTGGATCTTTATTTGAGTTGGGTTTGGATTATTTAGTGAAATGTAATTTTATTTGAGGTGGGTTTGGTCGTAACATTTAATAATATGCCCCTCTCACAATGGATAAATGTACATCGCAACCATCAGGTTGGAATTAGTAGAAACTAGCACAACCATCACATGGACGGTGTGATCCACTTTGGTTAAATTTTTTATTCATGATTATGTGTGTGTGATGGTGCTAGGCAAATTTACTTTCATGTGTTGTGTTCTCAAGTTATGCATATATAGATAGCTTAAATTGTTGGTTGTTTGGTAGGGGAGGGGATGGTAATAAAATATCATCGAATGGAGAATATGATGGTCACTATGTATATCAATCCTTTATCATATAATGGGCCTTTCTTCTGTTTTAGTTTTGCATTTTGATACAAAATTTTAGTTTTAGAATAAGAGTCATTTCAGACTTTGTTTTAGGGTTAGGGTTTTCAATACTTCTTGCTAACTATTTATGTTTTTGTGTTTGGTTATAGAAATTGCTCTACTTATTACAATACATTTGTTTTATATCCGTTATAAAAATTGTAGTTTAGAATAAGATTTGTTTTAGACTTAAGGTTAAGGTTTTATTTGATTCTTACAATACATTTATGTTATGTTACCTAGAATCAGATGACATTGAGTGGAAGTTGAAAAGAAATACCTTCATNACGAACCTATTGAGGTTGAGGTTGTTCAACAAGTCGAGATACATGAGAGGATGATGTGAAGAAGGAATATTTGCACTTTACAGCAGCCTTCTTGACCTGCTTCTGTTGGATAGAAGGTGCTCGGGGCAAGGCTGTAGTGGTTGCAGTGTCCTTTTGTTCTCCTTTTGAACAGATTGTGAAGAAGCTGAATTTTGTAGTATGATATACTACCTTGCGACACTTTTTAGGTGGAACAGTAGTCGGAACTACATCTGGTATTCTGTAGAGATGACCCGCCAAAGTAACAATGACACTACGGGGTCAAGACTCATAAACAACATGGCGTCTCCACATATATTGTTGGCCCAAGAGAACATCACAGACATCCAGTGGGGAAACATCACATAATACCTCATCCTTGAAGGGTTGGATGCCATATGAAAATTGGCACTGTTGGATGACACAAAGATCTCATCCTTGCCGAAGCCACCCGATGTTGTATGGTTGCAGGTGTGGTGTTATTGACAATCCCAACTGTTTCATGACCTTTTCTAAGATGAGGTTTTTCTAGCTTCCGCTACCAACAATAAAATACAGTGGGGTCCCCTTCACCCACATATGTGAATGAAAAAGGTGCTCCCCCTCTTCAGGATCCGTTGGTTATTCTAGTTGAATTGTTGTAGTCGTGACAATAGCAGTGGGGTCTGTGTCAATGATCTGTCCTTTACCAGTATTTTCAGAATCAGATTCTGAATCAGGGTTCGACTCCTTGCCTTTGATCTCGACCAAAAATGATTGTTTTGAGAGAAATTCATCGGTGTTGTGCCAAGGGATTTTGTGGAAATCACACCATTTTCTGGTGTCCTTATTTGTCTTCCCATGACCCTTCTTTTCCTGTGTCTCGGACTGGTTTTCGGTAGACTATTTGTTAGGGCCTTGTTTTTCATACTTTGGTTGTTGTGGATTTCCAGACCCGAATTCCCGTTTGTTCTGGTGCTTAAATTTCTACTCAATTTTAACATCATATCGATAAGCAGCACCGAGTGATGAGATGTCCAGAAAATCCATTTCAGTCTAGATGTATCTATGTACAGCCCCACGGTATTTCAGAACTAAATGTCACTTAGAGTCTTTGATACCCATCTTGGTGCACAAGGTATGGAAGGTATTGGTGAACACCGAAACTGCTTGGCCCCTCTCTTGCTGTAGTGTGGTCCATCTCATGTACTGGTCCTCATAGTTGCCAATAGGGTAATACTGTTCTTTTAGCGCATCCACAAAAATTCCCAAGTGGGATCGACCCCATATATTCCAAACTCGTTTGTGGAACTTTTCTTCTAGTAAGTTTCCCACCAATGTTTGAAATGAGGGAGATATTTAAGGAGTGCGAAGGTGATCTTTTCTTTGTCGGAAAAATTGTGAATAGAGAAATAACCTTCTAGCAGAGTTAACCATTTTTCTAGGGCTTATGCATCTATCTGTCCTTCAAATACAGGAATATCAAAATTAACTTGTACCTTGAAAGGCGAGGTGCCTCCAAAGTGGCCACTTGATGAAGATGCACCTGATGCTATCGGTAGGCATTGAAGGATGTGGGCAAAATTCTCCATCAATTCATCCCTCTGTTGCATGAGAGCTTGCTCAAGCAACATATTGGTAGGATCGTCTGCTCCGTCATTTTTGTTTTCTTTCGCCATTGAGGGTTTCTTGGGTGTGCGAGAGTGATTTTATTCAAGAGAGACAAGCTTAAGACCCAACTTGCTATAATCGAACTTCATCGGGGACATGCACTGAAAAAACGATCAAGAGCAGCCTGCTCTGATACCACTGATCCAGATTATTTTCGGCATGAAATGAGATCGGAGACATAATAAAGAAATGCACAGAGATATCGTAGATATTCAATAATATAACAAAAATGTATTAGATATGCAACCATAAACACAGATATACAGTAATACNTCTTGCCGCATTGTGGTCCATCTCATGTACTGGTCCTCATAGTTGCCAACAAGGTAATACTGTTCTTTAACCACATCCACAAAAAAATCCCAAGTGGGATCGACCCCATATATTCCAGAATCCTCTGTGGAACTTTGCTCCCAATAAGTTTCCCACAAATGTTTGACATGAGGGAGAGCTTTAAGGACTGTGAATGTGATCTTTTCTTTGTCGAAAAAACTGTGAATAGAGAAATAACCTTCTAGCAGAGTTAACCATTTTTCTAGGGCTTCTACATCTATTTGTCCTTCAAATACAACAATATCAAAATTAAATTGTACCATGAAAGGCGAGGTTCCTCCAAAGTGGCCAATTGACGAAGATGCGCCTGATGCTATCAGAAAGCATTGAAGGATGTGGACAAAATTCTCCATCATTTCGTCCCTCTTTCGTGTGAGAGCTTGCTCAAGCAATAGATTGATAGGATCGTCTACTCCTTCATTTTTCTTTTCTTCTGCCATTGAGGGTTTCTTGGGTGTGCGAGAGAGATTGTCTTCAAGAGAGACAAGCTCAATACCCAACTTTCTATAATCAAACCTCGTCGGGAACATGCACTGAAAAAACGATCAAGAGCAGCCTGCTCTGATACTACTGATCCGGATTATTTTCGGCACAAAATGAGATCGGAGATATAATAAAGAAATGCACAGAGATATCACAGATATTCAATAATATAACATAAATGTATTAGATATGCAACCATAAACACAGATATATAGTAATACACGATTTCTATTAATGAAAGAAATGTACAGAGACTGTAAAAATACAAAGTGAAAGACTCGCTAGAATGGTGGTAGCTTATCTCTGAGAAGAGATGTGACGACTAATCACATTCACAAGAAGATGACTACAAAGAGGCTCTGAAGGCATTTTTACAATAATCATGAATTCCCAAAACCCTAGACATCCAAAAACCTAACCCTAGGAGATGAAGCGCCAGAAGTCATGTGGGCCCCGTTTGGGGAAGTGAGTACATCAACTTCCTGGGGTTGTAACTTTTGCATACGATCTCTGTTTTAGGCATGTGATAGCTCGTTGGAAAGGTATCATTGAGGATATTCATTTTGGGGTATAAATCATGCATTTGGCTATCATTGAGAACCTAGATCTCAAAAAACATTCATTTGGGCCCTCAAAATGGCTCTAGAAGTTAAAACCTGCTAAAAATAGTAAATTGCCTAAATTGCCAGAAAACTGTTTTGAGCCATTTGGAAAAGGTGGGAGGCCACCAATATCCACCTATATAATTCCTCCCTCCTTAGGAAGCAATGGTCTCCATTGCGTTGAGTTCCCGGGGGAGAGGGAAAAGAGTTTGTTGAATCTGCATCTTGGTGAGCTGCTTGTCTTGCTGGAGACGTCGTGCTGCTCTGTTTGTGGAAATAGGTCATGAACCTGTTGAGGTTGAGGCTGTTCAAAAAGTTGAGATACATGAGAGGAAGATGTGCAGAAGGAATCTTTTCACTTTACTGAAGCCTTGTCGACCTGCTTCTGTTGGATAGAAGGTGCTTGGGGAAAGACTGTAGTGGTTGCAGTGTCTTTTTGTTCTCCTTTTGAACAGATTGTGAAGAAGATAAATTTTGCAGTATGAGATACTACCTTGTGGCACTTTTTAGGTGGAACAGTAGTCAGAAATACCTCTGGTATTCTGTAGAGATGACCCCCGAAAGTAACAATGACACTACGGGATCGAGACTCATAAACAACATGGTGTATCCACATATATGGTTGACCCAAGAGAACATCACAAACATCCAGTGGGGCAACATCACATAATACCTCATCCTTGAAGGGTTGGATGCCATATGACAA
>JZKD02S2064695.1:38615-52101 GCA_000966675.3 Picea glauca
CTTTTAGATGCCCAGACTATCATTCCTTTGAGGTACTCTAAATGGGTGGCCAACTTGGTCCCAGTGAGAAAGAAGAATGGAGAAATTAGACTTTGTGTTGATTTCAGGAACCTAAATAGAAGCTCCAAGAAAGATAATTACCCATTGTTGAAAATGGAGCACATATTGCAGAGGGTGACAGGTGCATCCAGGATGTCCATGATTGACGGATTTTCTGGCTACAATCAGATTTCTATCTTACCTAAGGACAAAGAGAAGACAACATTCAACACTCCATGGGGTACATTCATGTATGCCAAGATGCCCTTTGAATTGATGAACGCAGGAGAAACTTTCCAACAAGCTATGGACATCGCCTTTATTGGGGAAAAGGATAAATTTGTATTTATTTATCTGGATGACATTACAATTTTTTCCAGGACTGATAAAGAACATTGTCATCATCTAAGAAAGGTATTCCAAAAATCCAGAAAATTTTGTCTCTCCCTAAATCCCAAGAATTCATTGTTTGCTATGAAGGAGGGAAAATTATTGGGGCACATAGTATCAACTGAGGGAGTAAATACTGATCCTAGCAAGGTGGAAGCCATCCAAACCTTAACACTCCCTAGATCCAAGAAAGAATTTTAGTCTTTCTTGGGGAAAATTAATTTTCTGAGAAGGTTTGTTTCTAATTTTGTTGAATTGGTGAAGGACATTATAGTCATGTTGAGGAAAGGAAACAAAATCAAATGGACTGTTGAATCTCGTAGTTCCTTCGATCAAATAAAGAATGTCATGACTGAAGCACCTCTGCTCATCAATCCTAATTACTGCAAATATTTTATGATTTTATCCTTTTCTTAATTTGACAGAGTGGTAATCATTTTGTTGCAAAAGAATGATGAAGGGTTTGAATAGCCCATTTCCTTTTTTAGTAGGGCATTGAGAGATGCAGAGATGAAATATGACATCATGGAAAAACAGGCCCATGCTCTGGTTAAAGCCCTCAAATCCTTCAAGGTCTATGGTTTGCATTCAAAGGTCATTGCATATGTCCCTTCAACTTTTGTGAAGGAGATTCACATTCAGCCTGACATAGACAGGAGAAGGAGCAAGTGTATTGCTAAAATCCTTGAATTTGACTTGGAGATAAGGCCCACCAAATTGGTTAAGGGTCAAGGTTTATCCAGGCTACTTGATGAATCTAATTGCAAAGTCTTGGGGGTGAATTTCATCAACACTTGATCAGAAAATCAGCAGGCTGAGTTGTCTGATACAAGTTCTCAAGTCATCCCTCCATTAGCAAGATGTTCTTGGTAAGGGGACATCATTTTATTTCTATAGAAGTTGTAGCCTCTTGATGGCATGGAAAAATAAAGATAAGAACTTTAAAGCTCAAATCAATTAAGTATTGCCTCATTGATCAAGTTTTATATTGGAAAGATCCTCTAGGAGTGTTGTTGAGATGTTTAGACCCACAGGAAGCCCAAAATATCATGTTTGATTTTCATGACAGTTTGTGTGGGGGACATCACTTCTGGAGAACCACAACCTACAAGATTCTTAGAGCTAGCTATTTTTGGCCTAGCCTATTCACTAATGTTTGTGATAAAATTAGGGCTTATGTTTAGTGTCAAAAATTATCAGGAAAACAATAGCTCAAGTCCTTGCCTTTGAAGCATGTGGTAGCTTCAGGACCCTTTGAATAGTGGGGCTTAGATTTTATTGGAGAAATTCATCCCGCTTCAAGTGGTCCGCACAAGTGGATATTGACTACCACAGATTACTTTACCAAGTGGGTAGAATCCATCCCCACAAGGAGTGCTTCCCACAAAGTAATCATTGGTTTTCTTGAAGATATTATGGCAAGGTTTGGTTGTCCAAAAATAATTGTCACTGATAATTTTTCATCCTTCAAGGTCAAACCATTAATTCAATTCTGTGAGAAGTTTGGAATTGCATTGATTCACTCAAATCCTTACTACCCCCAAGGGACTGGACTGGCAGATTCCTCTAACAAGAGCCTTATAAAGATCATCAAAATATTGTTAGAGGACAATAAGAAAGCATGGGATTCAAATATTAAGTTTTCTCTGTGGGATGATAGAGTAACAACAAAGAGATCTCTTGGCGTCTCTCATTTTCAACTTGTATATGGAGTTGAGGCCATCTTTCCTTCTCAGCTGGCCTTACCTGTGGAAAAATTATTCCAGGATTACCAAGGAGAGCCTAATGATATGATCAAAAGAATAAAAAAACTGGTAGAAGTGCAAGAGACCAGAGAAAAGCTACTAGACAGAGCACATGACCATCAATAGAAGATCAAGCAGGATTTTGATAGAAAAGCAAGAAAGGAGGATTTCCAGCTGAGAGATATAGTGCTAAAATGGGATTCACCCAAGAAGGACAAAGGAAAACATGGCAAGTTTGAAGCCTTGTGGATCGACCCCTTCAACATCTCTGGGAAGTTTCCAAATAATACTTAAAGGTTGCAGAATTTTGAGGGTAATGAAGTTTTTGGAGGCCCTGTAAACGAGCATTTTCTGAAGAAGTTCTTTGTTTAAGACAAGAACGGCTTCCCATGTCATTGTAAATATCATTTTTCCTTTTTCTTTTGTTTTTAATAAGTGACTCCACAACCCAAAAGTAAGGCGACCGAAGCTGCAAGTTCTTGGTATCTCACAGGGAGCATGCCATCCCCCATGGAGCCTAATGTTAGCACATATTATTGATCATGGGGTGTTTTCCCTAGGAAGTGGCATTCTGGCGAAAAAATGAAAGAAGGGGGTTCGAGTTGGTGGTTTCTGAGTGAGGCCCCCCACTATTGTGGTGCATTTGCATTAACTCAGATTCCCCCCACACTAAATTTCTTACTTCTCCCCCCCCCCTCCAAGTAGACCGCTTACCACTGGTCCTTACCGCCCTCCGCTCCCACCGACACTTGGCTTCCACTTATGCTTCCACATGCCTATTCACGTTTGCTATCTTGTTGCTCCCTCCCGTCTCCCGACATGTGTCTCCCACTTCCACTTTGTTTAGAATACGTCGAGGTTGTCATATCCTTTGAATGTAATGACTCAGATACGCCTCTGCTGGTAGTGGAAAATTGTTCTGAGTATATAGGAGTCATTTTGATATTTTTTCATGGTCGATGGTTGAGTTACGCTCCCGTATTGTAAATCTTTGATGAAGATCTGCTTCTCTGATGATGTAATGGGATTTGAGATTTATTATTTAATCTATGTCAACCTTCTTTTCCATCTCTTTTGCCTTTGATACTGAATGACTCAGGCATGTATGATCAAGTCGAGTTTTTGTAACTGTATTGTGATGTATGTTTGATTTTAGTCCAGTTATAACTTCATTCAGTTTCCTAAAACTCTGAATCAAAGAGGATCTTGTTTTCTAAGTTTTTCCTCCTTGGGCTCTTGGAAGACCGGATGTCCATAGCAGAACTTTACATTCTCCTTACCATTCTTCCTCCTAATCACCTATACTACACCTTACTTACTGAATTTGAATCAATACCTCATCTTTCTGTGCATACTAGTCCAGGTTTTTGAGTTAAAGAAATATCATCTTGAGTATGCGCTCATTCAACCCCCCTTAAATTTATTCATTGTGACATGCAAACTGATGGGTACTGGGCTTACCTCCCCTACAATCAGGAGGTGCCTTCTAGTTCTAACACATCGAAAATTACTTTGGATTCTTATGAAAATTTAATGAATTATATCAATGCACTTCACAGTTATGTTCATCATACTTTTCTCTTGTTTAACCCGACTAGTCTTGACAAAGTTTGTGTTCAAGCCAATCACCTTGAGAACAGGCGGAAACATGTTCAAGAAGATCCCACGAAGAAAGATTCCAATCTCCCACATAAGGCTTTTAATAATTTTAAAAGGAAGGAGAAGAATACCGCCACAGTGATGAGAGAGAGAGGAAAATAATCTTGCACTCATTGCAAGAAGAGCAGTCACGATGAAGAACACTGTTGGAAACTGCATCCAGAAAAGAAACCGAAATATTTCGGTGGAAAGGGGAAGAAAAAGACCGTTGCTACAGTGCAACAAGATCTTGGTTTCGATTCAAGAGATGAAGGAAATATCACAGTGGTTGGAGTACAAGGTAAAGATTCTCTTCATGCTAGTTCAAGTTCCAACAATGAATCTCATGTTGATGAATGAAAGAGGAATGAGTTATTTCATATAAGAGTTGTATCTAAACATACTAATATAGATAGCTTATTTGATCCAGGTTCCCAAGTAAACTTAATATATGAAGAACTTATTAAGAATATGGGTCTTGAAACAAAACCACATATGAAGCCTTATCCTCTTGGTTGGGTACGTGATAAAGCAAAACTTAATCTCACCAAACAATGTAGGGTCAGATTTTCTATTGCTTCAAAGTTGATTGATGAAGTGGATTTGGATGTTGTACCACTTGATATATGTGGCATAGTGTTGGGAAGTCCTTATCTTTATGATGGAAAAGAAGTCTTCTTTCGTCATGAGAAAAAATACCACCTTACTAAAGGGGGAGTGGAATATATTTTTAAAGCTCACAACATGAGGGTAAACACAACACTTGTTAGTGCAGGGAAAATGAAAAGACTCATAAACACTAATAAGAGATATGTACTCATGGTCTTCAGAGAGAAATATGTCGGGACATCCGACGCTTTCCAAGGGTGTGATCCATCTCATAAAAATGAATTAATTGATATTGTTTCTAAGTATGATGATATTTTCCAGGAACCAGATGGATTACCTCCTAAGAGGGAAATCCAACATGAGATACATATTCATCTAGATTCTCCTCTTCCTAATGTAGGAATGTATAGGATGTCATTTGTGGATATGACAAAGATTAAGAAGCATGTACATGGCTTATTGGATCAAGGGGTCATCAGGCCCAGTTCATCTCCTTGTGGTCCTCCAATTGTGATGGTTCCAAAGAAGGATGGCACATGGAGAATGTGTGTCCATGACTGGGCCTTAAATAAAATCACAGTGAAAAATTGATACCATGTTCCTTGTATAGATGATTTACTTGATCAATTGAATAATGTTTTTTATTTCACTAAGTTGGATTTGCGTAGTTGATATCATCATATCAAGGTCGTAGAATAGGATGCATGGAAAACTGCCTTTAAAACCAAACAAGGATTGTTTGAGTGGTTAGTTATGTTTTTTGGGCTTTGTAATGCTCCGAAAACTTTCATGCGTGTGATGAATGATGTATTCAGGCCTTTCCTATATGACTTTGTGATTGTATATTTAGATGAAATTCTTATTTTTAGAGGGACTTGGGGTGAACATGTGAGGCATGTAAAGAAAGTATTGGATACTTTGCAAAGGGAAAAGTTGTATGTAAAATTGTCTAAATGTGAATTTGGCAAGAGTGCACTTTTGTACTTAGGTNAACGTCAGTTTGTTCGATGAGCGACGATTGAAGCAACTAGTGCTACTTCGTCTGGGATTATTCACACTCCCATCTCAGATGTCATAGGAGGTGGTGTTGTAACTCCTCCCCCACTTCCACCTCTCAGGACTACGACTGTCCAGAAACCCACTAATTTGGGTAGTGTCACAATCCCTTCGAAAACTTTGACCATTGTTCCCTCTATATAGAATGTGTCTGGTGCTCCCTTCTCATATGGGATGTTGGGTTTTGACTCCAGTTCAGTCCTAACCTACTCTAATCTACATACCATTGGTCTATGGGTAGGGGGGTCTAATTCTCCCTTGTAAGAATATGACGCAAGAACCACTACCCAGTTCAACGCTATCCCTTACAGTGAGGATCACATCCCTCCTCTATCCCCTTCACTCGAAGGCACTTTCCAACAACTGATCGGTTTAATACCAACTCTATTTTGTTTAGTGGGGGGAGCTATAGACCTCAATCCTACATGACTTCGATGGGCTCTATGTCTTTTTCTTTGTTTAGTGCATTTGGAAATAACACTTTCTCATCATATTCTTTCTCAGCTGGGGAAAACCTCATTTTTGGTCAACCAAACCCTACGCAAGGTTTCATTCCTTTGTAGGGAATGATGACATGAGTTTACTCCTCACAAGGTTTTGGATATCCTTGGAAGAGATCATTTCCTTTGCAAGGGATGTTGATCAGGAGAAAACCCTGCCACACTCAGTGGAACCCTAGTTAGGGTTTAGTACCTATGCCAGGAGGGTC
This sequence comes from Picea glauca, assembly GCA_000966675.3. Classification (NCBI taxonomy): domain Eukaryota; kingdom Viridiplantae; phylum Streptophyta; class Pinopsida; order Pinales; family Pinaceae; genus Picea; species Picea glauca. The sequence goes on from JZKD02S2064695.1 coordinate 44,802, forward strand.
GATTGGGGGCATCCATAACTAAGGTCCTTAGAATACTGTGTAGGAGGGAATCCCTACACAAGGCATGTCATCCAACTACGAGAATCAGTCGACAATGCAGAATCAAATGCAATATCCTTTTACTGGACAGTGCCACCACGGTTGATCCCAAAACCCTAGCCAGTAGCCAAACTTTTCCTAGCAACCTGTTGCCATCCAAAATATAGGACCATATTTTAATTTGAATCCACCACAACCTAGACTAACTTTCCTGGAAACTCTTCATTTTCTAGAATTATAGATACTTTTGAACGACCTGATCTGTCATCATCCGCGTTGTACCCCCATGCCGAATAAATTTCTGTCAAACATCCCTAAGTTCAAAGGAAATCCTGGCGAAGATCCAGGTGATCATGTTACTACATTTAATTTATGGTACTCATGCAACTCGTTAAAGGATGATTTTGTTCAGTTGTGTTTTTTTCAATGCACTCTTATAGGGGGTGTCGTGAAATAGTATATCGAGCTTGATAGCTCAAAGTACGCTTACTTTAATGACCTGGATATGGTCTTCTTAAACCATTTCCATTTACCAGTAAGATATGATGTCGGAACCGAGTTGCTAGCCAAATTATAGAAAACAAAAGTTGTTCATATCTCAGATCACATCCGAGAATGGCGACGATGAAAGAGTTTGATCAAAGTTAAGGTCCCTCCCCCATTTTTGATCTAGTGGTTCCTAGAATCCTTAGTGCCTTGGGTATCCAAATACATTACGATATTTGGGGTTTTTTCCAAAGAAGACGCTATCATGAGAGCCCAACAAGTGGAGTTTATTTGCTGTCTATCTGGTATGTTATACGAGATCCTACATGATGCACCACTGTCAACCTTCAATAATGTTGTATATAAGTTTAGGCCTCACGCTGACGATATAGTAGGCTCAACACAGAGCAATCCCATAGATCAGTTGACTAATTAGTTACAACAATTATCGATTCAATAGAATGTGGCCAGCCAAAATCCTACTTCAATGACCCTTGTAACCTAAACGTCGGATGTACATAGTGTGCAATCGACAAATCCCAAGGGTAACCAACAAACCGAGGGAAAGAGGAAATCTAAAATAGGAAGGGTAAAGGGGATAAGAAGGCTGCAAATAATGTTGGCGAGGGAAAAAAATAAAAGAGAAAGGTGAAGTTTCTGTGTAATCTTTGCACAAACGACTACTTGAATCACCAATGCCCTCATCTTGAGGAATCCCAAAATCTATTGGCACATCAACAACCTGTCATCTTAACCAACCCTTTTACACAAGGGGAAAATTTTTCTCAAGCTTCCTCATCCACGAACATGCGTGGGGGAAATCAGGGAGCCCCCGCACCTATTGCTAACAACGGAGCCGCAAACGTTTATATGATGAAGTCTGAAGCTCATTTGTAGACCAGGGCTCATAATTACGGAACGCCAAAATATATTCATAAGGGAAAAGAAGCCTCCAAATCACTATCTCCTCCTCAAATTGAGAATATTTTGGGAGAAAAGATGACTCACATCCCTAAGGGTGTGTCCAAAAAGGTTTCTCACAACCCAAATGCAATGGATGCTTAGAATTACTCCATCATGGAGGATCTGACACAAAATCCTTGTGCAATGTTCGCTCTGGAATTTCTCCATAGTTTCCCCTCATAGAGGAACGTGTTGTTGTCTACATTGGGAGTGGTCGAGACCACTAAATCAGGAATGATTTTTTTTTACCGTACATATTATAAGCCTTGTCTTCCTCACCATGTCAATTTTTAGATAGTAGTGGCATATGCCACAAAATCATTGACACAGAACATTTTCTGTACGGTGGTTGATGAGGGTGCCCTGACTTGCGTAATATCATTGGCATGTTGGAAGGCCATCGACCAAATTGAGTTGTCTCCATGTCCCACATTGCTCACTATGTTTGAAGGTTGATATTTTAGACCACATAGGATAATTCCCTCCTTCCTCGTGCAATTGGAGGGAAAAAATGTGTGCATCGAAGTAGAAATAGTTGATGCGCCTCTTGACTACAATATTTTCTTAGGATGGAGTTGCACCTACACTACGACAGTAGTTTTATCCACCATTTTTTGGGTCTTTTGTTTTCCTCATGAAGGCCAGATTATAACTGTTGATCAATTATCCTTCTCTCGTCCTGACCCTTCATCAGGGGCATCCACAGTCCCGATGATTGACAACCCGCATCCAGGTACCATCAACTTAGGTTCTAGATTATTTCCATGTTTAATGGGTACTTTTTATTATTCGTCACCTACCAATGATGTAAGGTTTATTTCATTTGACCCCGACTAGCCGAAGGTTATGATTTTTCAACTCGCGTCTTTGAGAACGAGTTATTTTAACGACCCATAGATTTTACCTTCCCCATTGAATTCGATGGAAGGGGTAGGGAAACCTAGAATGGATATGCCCTTATCCACTGCTGATTTTGTGTACAGTATTGTCCAACAAGCCTCAACCAACCCTGATCCGTCTCCCCCACAAGAGCTAGATCCCATTCTAGAGCCTATTTTGGCTCAATACTCTCTTGCCACTTACGATCCTATGGAATTATTCTTTCCCTTCGATGGGGCGATTTTAGAGGTAATGACTGGGCTAGAAAAACCTTGGGACGATTTTCACCATAGATCTTATTTCTTACCTGATTTGAAGAGAATAAGAGCATGAGAGTTCATTACGACCATGAATGGAGATTCCCCTTGTCGTGTTAACCATCTGGAGACACACGTAATCTATGCCAAGGGAAACATGGAAATTATATTTTAAAAATTTCCTATTGGCATCTCTAGAATCCCCGATGTCATGGAAAACATCTTCATTGGAGCATATTGTTCTCCCAAAGAGATTCAGATCTACATTGAATTATTTAAAGAGTTTCACAACATATTTTCCTGGTATTATGAGGATATGACAGAAATTGATGCATGTATTGTTGAACACGAGATCACAACTTACCACGGTGTTAAGCCTGTCTGACAGAAGATTCGCTCGGTCAATCCTCGCAAGTCAGTGATGATAAAAATTGAGGTAGAGAAACTCATCAAGGTTGGTTTCATCTATCCTATGCAATTGATGGAATAGATGTTGAACCTTGTTCCTGTCAACAAAAATCAAGGTACGATCCGTGTATGTATGGAATTTCATGACCTAAACAAAGCTTTCCCAAAAGACAACTTTCCAACCCCATTCATTGACCAGAATGTCGATGAATGTGCGATTTGTGAGGTATTTTCTTTTATGGACAATTTTTCTGGGTACAATCAGATTTATATCAAGCCCGAGGACCAACATAAAATGACATTTAGTTGTCCTTTGGGTACATTCGCATACAAAAAATGCCTTTTGTCCTTAATAATTTTGGAGCCACTTTTCAATGGGCCATGTCATTTTCCTTCCACAACCTCAAACACATAGTCAAGGTGTATCTTAATGATCTGACATCATGCTCTCACAAGAGATCTGATCATCCCACACATTTATGACTTATCTTTGAGAGGTGTCGGTACTGTCGGATTCTCCTGAATCCAAATAACTGTAGTTTTTATGTGAAATCGGGACGCAGCTTTTATCATGTCAACTAAAGGGATCATGGTTAATCCTCTGAAGATTGAGGAAATAGTTCAATTTCATCCCCCACGCACAATCCCCCGACTTCAAATTCTACAGGGGAAAGGCAATTTTCTTCGCTATTTTATTTCCAACTATGCCAAGATTACTAAAGGGTTCATGTGTCTCTTGAAAAAAGGGGTCCCATTATGTTGGGATGAACCAGCTCAATGCTCTTTTGAAGCGTTGAAACATGCTTTGATGTCTTCCCCTATGCTCATTCCTCTAGATTATGGAAAGGATTTATTTTTGTATTTGGTTTCCGAAAAGTCTACTATTGGCATGGTCTTGGTCCAAGAGGATGAAACACTCGAAGAGAATGTTATACAATATCTTAGTCGGGGCTTGGTTGGATCGGAACTCTACTACACATATGTTGAAAAACTTGCTTTGGAAGTTGTTCATGTTTTCCAATGGTTTTGTCATTACATCTTACTTCACAAGACCATTGTCGTAGTTTTCTTCAACCCTTTTCAATATGTGTTAACACGATGGGTCATCTGCGAGAAAATTCATCGATGGATATTTATCCTGCAAGAATTTGACTTGGATTTTGTTTCAGAGAAATCTAAAGAGTCCTTGGTATTTGCTGAACTAATATTGGAACTTTCGATCGAGAGTGGTAATATTTTTCCCATAGAGTCACCGATCAATGAAGATATTTTTCTTATTGCATCTTCGGACCCTTGGTATGGAGATATACTTGTGTATCTTCAGAATTTGAAGTGCCCATATTCTACTTCTCGCAATGAGTGTCGACGAATATGCCATCAAGAGAGGAACTATCTTATCCTTGATGATACTTTATATTGTCGAGGAGTGGATTGAATTCTTCTTCTATTCCTCACTCACGAGGAGGAATTTTTTTTTTTGAATGAATCTCACATAGGAGCATGTGGCGGTCACTTGTATTGGTTGGAAACAACCCAAAATATTCTTTGAGTTGGATAATTTTATCCCTCGTTAATCAAATATTGTATAGAGGCCATCAAGACGTGTCACCCGTGCCATATCTTATCTCATAAGATGCGGGAACACCTATCTCCCATGTTTCCAATTATTGTTGTTGGTCCCTTCACCAAGTGGGGAATTGATTTCACTACATGCCACCCATTTTTAGCTAGGGGCCATTACTATATCATTGTATCGGTAGACTACTTTTCTAAGTGGGTTGAACATTACTGACATTCAGTAATGATGGTGAAATGACTGCCCTTTTTCTTTTTAACTAGATTGTATCCACGTTCGGTATTCTGAAGGAGATTGTCACAGATCATGGCAGTCACTTCTAGAACAAAATTATGTTTGAATTAACATCAAAACTAAGGTTTAAATAGGAACATTCATCACCTTACTACCCACAGGAGAATGGTCTAGTAGAGGTTGTTAATAAGTCTCTCAATACTATTATTCAGCGGATGATTAATTCGTCCAAGTCAAATTGGCATTTGATGTTGTAATCGACACTTTGGGCTTATTGAACTTCTATCAAGACTGCTACCAATGTTTCTCCTTTCCAACTTGTTTATGGGCTGGAGGCAGTCTTTCCCATAGAATTCTAAATCCCTTCTCTTAAATTGGAAGTGGAACTACTTCCCAACACTACAACACTTAAAGAACACCTTTTGTGTCTCAAGAAACTCGATGAGCAGCGTCGATATGCATCCTTGGCCAATGAGGCTTGCACACAATGTGTCAAGTGTCAGTATGATCGGTCCTTCCACCTTCATATTTTCTTTGAAGGCGATCTTGTCTTGGTCTATGACCAAGATAAATATCCCTTAGGGGTAGGCAAGTTCAAACCCATGTGGTTCAGATTGTTCATTGTTAATAAAGTATTAGAAAATTGTGCCTATCAACTAGTTGATTTCGAGGGTAACACTTTATCGGAGCCTAGAAATGGGATCTACCTTAAGAAGTATTATGCTTAGTTCAGTCTTCTGAGCATGACTTATTTTATATATGTATAGATTTATTTATACAGTCTTTTCTTTTTGTTTTATAGATGTGTAGTTTATTGTGTTTCTTTTCAGTGTGGTAGATGTCAAGTGAATCTAAAGTCTATATTGGGTTTGCAGACGGTTCTAGATGACACACTCAGAGGCTTGCTTCTGCAGCTTGGGTGATCTTTACACCTTTTGGTCAATTGATGTCTTTTAGAGGTATTTTTATGGGCAAAGAAACCAATAATGTTTTCGAGTACAGTTCCCTAATAGAATTACTACATGATGCCTTGTCACATGGTATTTCTCACCTCTAGGTTTATCTAGATGCTTAACTAGCCATTTCTCAGTTAAATGGAGTATACCGTGTCTACGATCCCACCCTTCATTGATGATTCCTTAGGGTACATCTCTTAGAACACTATTTTGATTATATTACTTATATTCATGTTCCTAGGATATCTAATCAACTAACAGATGCATTGGCTAATGAAGTATTAGATTGGCATATTGCTCACTCATAAAAGAAAAAATACACACGTACACGCACATGTAAATACATTTGTACAAAATGTTTATCCATAAGGAAAAAATATGTATATATATANGGGAATCCCTACACAAGGCATGTCATCCAACTACGAGAATCAGTCGACAATGCAGAATCAAATGCAATATCCTTTTACTGGACAGTGCCACCACGGTTGATCCCAAAACCCTAGCCAGTAGCCAAACTTTTCCTAGCAACCTGTTGCCATCCAAAATATAGGACCATATTTTAATTTGAATCCACCACAACCTAGACTAACTTTCCTGGAAACTCTTCATTTTCTAGAATTATAGATACTTTTGAACGACCTGATCTGTCATCATCCGCGTTGTACCCCCATGCCGAATAAATTTCTGTCGAACATCCCTAAGTTCAAAGGCAATCCTGGCGAAGATCCAGGTGATCATGTTACTACATTTAATTTATGGTGCTCATGCAACTCGTTAAAGGATGATTTTGTTCAGTTGTGTTTTTTTCAATGCACTCTTATAGGGGGTGTCGTGAAATAGTATATCAAGCTTGATAGCTCAAAGTACGCTTACTTTAATGACCTGGATATGGTCTTCTTAAACCATTTCCATTTACCAGTAAGATATGATGTCGGAACCGAGTTGCTAGCCAAATTAGAGAAAACAAAAGTTGTTCATATCTCAGATCACATCCGAGAATGGCGACGACGAAAGAGTTTGATCAAAGTTAAGGTCCCTCCCCCATTTTTGATCTAGTGGTTCCTAGAATCCTTAGTGCCTTGGGTATCCAAATACATTACGATATTTGGGTTTTTTTCCAAAGAAGAGGCTATCATGAGAGCCCAACAAGTGGAGTTTATTTGCTGTCAATCTGGTATGTTATACGAGATCCTACCTGATGCACCACTGTCAACCTTCAATAATGTTGTATATAAGTTTAGGCCTCACGCTGACGATATAGTAGGCTCAACACAGAGCAAGCCCATAGATCAGTTGACTAATTAGTTACAACAATTATCGATTCAATAGAATGTGGCCAGCCAAAATCCTACTTCAATGACCCTTGTAACCTAAACATCGGATTTACATAGTGTGCAATCGACAAATCCCAAGGGTAACCAACAAACCGAGGGAAAGAGGAAATCTAAAATAGGAAGGGTAAAGGGGATAAGAAGGCTGCAAATAATGTTGGCGAGGGA
>JZKD02S2064706.1:0-17209 GCA_000966675.3 Picea glauca
ACTTTCCTAGGTTTTTCAACGGCATCGGAGGATTGAATCTTGCTTAAATGGAATTCCCTTAAAAGTTATTTTCCTTTTTCTCCCTAAGAACAAAGATGTTGTGAAGGTCAAGGGAAGGTTGGTACCGAGTAATCAAAATAAGTTGGCAGACCTATAATGAAAAATATTACACAGAGATCAGTGTTGATACAAACTGATTGCCCCCATCTTCGTGCTCTAAAAAGTAAAATATAAGACAGGTGGTGAAAGGAAATTCATAAATGATTGCCCCCACCTAGTCCAAGAGACGATGAAAGGAAATTCATAAATGATTTCCCTCGTCTCAGCATTTAAATGCATAAATATATTCTGAAGTGGTAAAAGGAAATTCAGTAAAAAGGGGCCAAATAACTTCACCGGGGTATTGAACAGGCTCGCTGGTAGTGAAGCAATGTCTGAGATATCTGTAAGGCTATTATACATGAATATCACTCTACTCTGGTAACCAATTCTTTTAAAACCTGATCCACATCCCAAATTCAAACAGGACTCCCCAATTAAAAACATGTAATCTTATTCCTTAGTGCAAGCCGATAGCCACAGGATCTATTGGGTCTCCTAGGACTGTTTTGATTGTCTTAAAACACACCTGAGTTTAGTAGCGGGAAAGGGAAAATTGTGAAAGGGAATACAGCTATGTTTAAAAAGAATATCTGATTTTGTAAAAGCTTTTTGAGGTAAAGAATGAAGTTTTTTTTCTCTTTCGTACCCTCTTCTCAGGAACCTTTTCGCTTGATTGAGATTTTGACTCCATTTACCCAATATTGGCACGTGGTCTACTGTTCTTCCTGCCTCACAGGAAGGCAGGATCCCTAGTTGGAGCCTATGTTGGAGCCGCCCCTATTTTTCTATCCCTTCACAAGTTTCATTCTTAATGCTTGAAATCTAAAAATGGTTTTTCATTTTTCCCCGGAGATATTGATGATCTATGAAGCTTGATCACGCGACCAGCGATGATTTTTCCCCTCTTGAAACAAGTCCTACCTATCATAAAATGTTTCCTCTTTCGTTCTACGTCGAGATCTCACAGACCGGATACTATAGCTCATGCAGTTCACACGTCCCGAGTCATGAAACAGCGAAGTCGTTTTAACTTTTCACTCAAAACAGTAACGAGGGTAAAGTTTGCCTCAATTCATGTTTAAACATCGTCGGGGTTTCACGCCTCGATGATCTTCAAACCCAAAATTTTACTTTCATAACCCCGATAGCCAAGAATACGAGTTCCTTATTTGAGTAACACATGTCAAGGTTAGGGTAAAAGCTAAACTGTGGTAAAAGATTCTCTCGGCATTTTGCCACTCGGCGTTGTCCTTTGAAAGTTTGATCATATAAACCCCGAATCATGAAGTCACGATGCAGTTATAACATGATTAATTAATTACTTAATACAAGATTATCATCCCTTTTAATTAAGTCATGTTATCGCGATCTCGCAGTTTCGCAGCTCGGCATGTAAATCTCCCATAAATTTATCTTCGAAGCTCCAAGTTGCGATATGGTGAATATAATAATAATAAAATTAATCAGGCCCCAAATCACGATTACCTTTAATTAAACCAAAATCGATCTTCGCAGCCTCGGGTATTAGAGACTCAAAATGTTAAAGGAAAATCCCCAATATAGCGAATACCGAACCACTGTTAGCAACGGTAAAACCGAATTAATTAAGCCTAAATCAATGTATATCCCACACTTTGATGTCCGCATGATTTACAAGGTAGCCTTTTCCTCCATGCGCCAACTGAGAGTTAAAACCACCAAAATTTATGACATTAATGAGGGAATAGGGTAAATCGACGTAAGGTCAGATTTTTTATGACAGAATTTATTTCCAAATGTGATTTGACAAACTTGTTCCGAAAGGTACCAAGTTTTTTGAGTATATATCAGAGTTGTATTTCATTATGACAAATGCATTTTCATAACACGCAGAGCTCACCACCTCTGAGTAAACTGACTTCTGTATGTATATGCAATTCTGTCACAAAAGAGCTAAAATGCAAGCTTCAGCCATGGCTCCGTGAAAAGTAGCAAAGGCAAATGTTGAGGTTTCAGGACAAGGCTCAGACAATGTCTCTAATACTTTGCCCCGAAGTATCAACTCGGTCCCGAATTGGTCATATGTTTCAGATATTCTGCAAGCAGAATTGGTGGATTATTCCGACGACTCGGATGATAATGCAAGAGATGATTTAACCACCAAGTACAAAATAGTCATCTAGTCTGGAATGCACAGAGTAGAAGCCAAACCGTGGTTGCTTCCATATCACGATATGGTCCGATGGGCATTGGACCATGTGGACATACCGACTAGGACTATCATGAACGAGCAAAGAGTCACCATCGGGACCTTCAGGCCGGAGCATCTGCAAACCATGTACAAGCTATCCACTACGTCCAACCACACATATGGCACTGAGTTCTTGGAAGAATTCAAGGAGAAGGAATGCGAACAGTATGATAAAACCATGTCCAGTTTGATAAAGGATTGGGTTTCAAACACCGTGAAGTTCAGAGCCAATACCCATGGCATATATTCAATTGCTTCGTTAGAACCACAGTACAGATATGTGGCCATGATGACATGTTGGTTATATGGGAAAGAGGACACATCGCATTTTTTCCTTACGTGGGTGCCTCTAATGTTTCAGGTCACTGAAGGATGTTCTTTTAACTGGGAAAAGATGCTTTCGGATAGCTTGATCAATCGGGTCACAGAGTATCGGGAACAGGAGGAGAATGGGAAGGAGTCGTCATTTTTCATGTCCGCGTACATTATGGATGCAATTTGTTCTATGACACCATTTCCATTGATGAACTGGAGTTGGACTTCGGCCGAAGATGAACCCATACATGTATATCATGCAAAATTATGGGAAAACAAAGAATAAAATTTTGCTTATGAGATTTTTAACTAGGTAATGGTGCCCCTGCACATCGCCATTTTTGGTCACCGACCACCCCGGATCTCGGATAGCATAGTAAAAAATCTAAGCAGCATCTCGGACTGGTATGTAGAAGCTAGATTTTCCTACTTCAGAGTCTTCGAGGCTTCTGTTCCCCCACATGCGCTGCAATTTTTCATTTCTGACAAGCTGGCTTGTCGCGAGGTTTCCCGGCAAATAGTAATTGGTGGTGTGAGCAAAGAACTCAAAGGGTACTCTAAAAAGGTATCATCATCGTTTCCTGTTCGTTTGAATTCTTATTCTTTATTATATTTTAGGCATGCCAAAGCTGAGGCGGCAGCCCTGGAAGACCTAAATTTGGTCTCCATCGAATATAAGAAGCACAATCCACAGAGAGTCATAAGAAATCATTTGGCTAATTGTGGGCTCAAGAGATTTGAGCATGAGAATTCACCCTCGGATGACATTTTCAGAGGAGCGAGGTCCTATGAGAAAATTCTAGCCTGGATCCTATCCTTGGCACCCGAGGATAGAGCCGAGGTATTGAAATTCCAGGAACACCGACGTAGTTGTCTCCCCGCTGTATTGCGAGGTGAGGGTCCAGGTAGTTTGGAGACTAAACAGAAGGATGTCGAAGGTTCTAAAGATGCAACTCCCGGCCAAAGAAAACACCAGGACAAGGGGGAACAAATGCAGAATCTCGAAGCAGAGAAAAAACCTCCACCCCCGCCAAAGAAACAGAATCTAGAGACAGAGATAAAAACTCCAGAATCGCAAAAGAAACAGAATCTGGAGACCGAGATAAAGACTCCAGAATAGTCGAAGAAGTAGAGTCCGATCGATACTCTAGGAAAATCTATGAAGCAGATCGAAGAACCCATCACATCAATTAACCCCTTGCAGTCGACGCAGGGAAATATCGATGCAGGATGGATTTTCAACGAAGAGCTGAGGCCCATAAGAGTAGAAGAACTCCCTCCGAACGAGTTTTTCTTCGATAAAAAGAGAAAAGAAGTAGTGAAAAGGGAATTCTATCAAGAAGGAGTGTCGACCGCAAATAAATATAAATCCATAACTGATGGAAAAAACAAGAAAAATGAGCAATTTGCCACTGAGATAGCAAGGACACTAGGAGCCTATGCCTCGGTGAATCAATTTTTAATTGGGCTCCTAAAAAACCAACTTAAGAGAAAAAATTTCCTAATTAGGACCCTTGAAGCCAGATTGGCCACAGCAACGGAAACTGCTAAATATCGGGCGAGCATAGGAATGGAGCAGGCCAGGTTGGCCAATAAGAACGAAATAGAGATGCTCAAGCTTGATGCTCAAAACTAAGCTTGAGCAAGCATAGCTGGTGATCCGGGATGGTCAGATGCAGGCGAGCCAGCAGAGGAATTTGATTGAACAACTGCAGGCCCGGGTGGAGATCGCCGAGAGAAGAATGCTAAACATCGGGATGTTCAAATCCCAAGCAATCGAGATTCGGAGCAGAGTCTCTGTGGTGCAGAAAAATTTGCTCGCCAAGGTAGAAGCTATCTGTGACAACTGTTTATTGGTAAATCAGATTTTCGAGAACTTATCGGCCAGACAGAGGGATGTCAGAGCGGCTTAGGTCGCCTTCTAGGAGGTGATGATAGATATGAACAATAGGGTTTCGGCAGGTACTCCCAAGCTCACCATTTCAGAACAAACCAGAGGAAATAATCTGTTAAAGGAATGGGAGCATAACATCGCCGAAGGCAAACAACAATCCCAAAAGATAACCAACTCTTTGGAGGAGGCCTTTAACTCTATAGACGGCGAGCTATTGGGCATTGACAGCAGGTGCGATGTTGAGACGCTAATGCAAATGAATGTGGAACAGATCTCGCTTGATCTGAAGGATAAAGAAGAAAGAGATTCAGCCGATATCTCTCAGATGACTATGGTGGACATAGTCCAAGTGGATAAATGCATGATCAAACCCAGTGCGCAATTATGTGCCATCAACATCATCAATGGACAAATGGAGGATAGGCTACAGCAGTTAGCCCGAGAATGTTACTTCTTCGAAGCTAGCTGTAAAGCAGAACCATTGCAGCTAATATCTCAGTTGGTGGAAAGATGTATCGCCTGTACCGAGCTCGCGCAATGACAAACATCTGGCACCAAGTGAGGACAGAGTAGGATAAATGGAGCGATTGCACTCCTCCCTGTCATAACCGAAATTTTGTGACCATTGAGATTCTACCTTATTTGTAAAATTGTATAAATATATCACAGAAAGAAGTAAAGAGGGCTCGACCCTTTTGTGTCGTTTGTAACAGATTTTTTTACATTTGAGAGTTAATACAAGNTTTTTCAACGGCATCGGAGGATTGAATCTTGCTTAAATGGAATTCCCTTAAAAGTTATTTTCCTTTTTCTCCCTAAGAACAAAGATGTTGTGAAGGTCAAGGGAAGGTTGGTACCAAGTAATCAAAATAAGTTGGAAGACCTATAATGAAAAATATTACACAGAGATCAGTGTTGATACAAACTGATTGCCCCCATCTTCGCGCTCTAAAAAGTAAAATATAAGACAGGTGGTGAAAGGAAATTCAGAAATGATTGCCCTTGTCTCATCATTTAAATGCATAAATATATTCCGAAGTGGTAAAAGGAAATTCAGTAAAAAGGGGCCAAATAAATTCACCGGGGTATTGAACAGGCTCGCTGGTAGTGAAGCAATGTCTGAGATATCTGTAAGGCTATTATACATGAATATCACTCTACTCTGGTAACCAATTCTTTTAAAACCTGATCCACATCCCAAATTCAAACAGGACTCCCCAATTAAAAACATGTAATCTTATTCCTTAGTGCAAGCCGATAGCCACAGGATCTATTGGGTCTCCTAGGACTGTTTTGATTGTCTTAAAACACACCTGAGTTTAGTAGCGGGAAAGGGAAAATTGTGAAAGGGAATACAGCTATGTTTAAAAAGAATATCTGATTTTGTAAAAGCTTTTTGAGGTAAAGAAGGAAGTTTTTTTTCTCTTTCGTACCCTCTTCTCAGGAACCTTTTCGCTTGATTGAGATTTTGACTCCATTTACCCAATATTGGCACGTGGTATACTGGTCTTCCTGCCTCACAGGAAGGCAGGATCCCTAGTTGGAGCCTATGTTGGAGCCGCCCCTATTTTTCTAGCCCTTCACAAGTTTCATTCTTAATGCTTGAAATCTAAAAATGGTTTTTCATTTTTCCCCGGAGATATTGATGATCTCTGAAGCTTGATCATGCAACCAACAATGATTTTTCCCCTCTCGAAACAAGTCCTACCTATCGTAAAATGTTTCCTCTTTCATTCTACGTTGAGATCTCATAGACCGGATACTATAGCTCATGCAGTTCAGACATCACGAGTCATGAAACAGCGAAGCCGTTTTAACTTTTCACTCAAAACAGTAACGAGGGTAAAGTTTGCCTCAACTCATGTTTAAACATCATTGGGGTTTCACACCTCGATGATCTTCAAACCCAAAATTTTACTTTCATAACCCCGATAGCCGAGAATATGAGTTCCTTATTTGAGTAACACATGTCAAGGTTAGGGTAAAAGCTAAACTGTGGTAAAAGATTCTCTCGGCATTTTGCCACTCAGCGTTGTCCTTTGAAAGTTTGATCATCTAAACCCCGAATCATGAAGTCACGATGCAGTTATAACGTGATTAATTAATTACTTAATACAAGATTATCATCCCTTTTAATTAAGTCATGTTATCGCGATCTCGCGGTTTCGCAGCTCGGCATGTAAATCTCCCATAAATTTATCTTCGAAGCTTCGAGTTGCGATATGGTGAATATAATAATCATAAAATTAATCAGGCCCCAAATCACGATTACCTTTAATTAAACCAAAATCGATCTTCGCAGCCTCGGGTGTTAGAGACTCAAAATGTTAAAGGAAAATCCCCAATATAGCGAATACTGAACCACTGTTAGCAGTGGTAAAACCGAATTAATTAAGCCTAAATCAATGTATATCCCACACTTTGATGTCTGCACGATTTACAAGGTAGCCTTTTCCTCCATGCGCCAACTGAGAGTTGAAACCACCAAAATTTATGACATTAATGAGGGAATAGGGTAAATCGACGTAAGATCAGATTTTTTATGACAGAATTTATTTCCAAATGTGATTTGACAAAATTGTTCTGAAAGGTACCAAGTTTTTTGAGTATATATCAGAGTTGTATTTCATTATGACAAATGCATTTTCATAGCACGCAGAGCTCACCACCTCTGAGTAAACTGACTTCTGTATGTATATGCAATTCTGTCACAGAAGAGCTAAAATGCAAGCTTCAACCATGGCTCCATGAAAAGAAGCAAAGGAAAATGTTGAGGTTTCAGGACAAGGCTCAGACAATGTCTCTGATACTTTGCCCCGAAGTATCAACTCGGTCCCGAATTGGTCATATGTTTCAGATATTCTGCAAGCAGAATTGGTGGATTATTCCGACGACTCAGATGATAATGAAAGAGATGATTTAACCACCAAGTACAAAATAGTCATCTAGTCTGGAATGCACAGAGTAGCATCCAAACCGCGATTGCTTCCATATCACGATATGGTCCAATGGGCATTGGACCATGTGGACATACCGACCAGGACTATCATGAACGAGCAAAGAGTCACCATCGGGACCTTCAGGCCGGAGCATCTGCAAACCATGTACAAGCTATCTGCTACGTCCAACCACACATATGGCGCTGAGTTCTTGGAAGAATTCAAGGAGAAGGAATGCGAACAGTATGATAAAACCATGTCCAGTTTGATAAAGGATTGGGTTTCAAACACCGTGAAGTTCAGAGCCGATACCCATGGTATATATTCAATTGCTTCGTTAGAACCGCAGTACAGATATGTGGCCATGATGACATGTTGGTTATATGGGAAAGAGGACACATCGCATTTTTTTCCTTACGTGGGTGCCTCTAATGTTTCGGGTCACCGAAGGATGTTCTTTTAACCGGGCAAAGATGCTTTCGGATAGCTTGATCAATCGGGTCACAGAGTATCGGGAATAGGAGGAGAATGGGAAGGAGTCGTCATTTTTCATGTTCGCGTACATTATGGATGCAATTTGTTCTATGACACCATTTCCATTGATGAACTGGAGTTGGACTTCGACTGAAGATGAACCCATACATGTATATCATGCAAAATTATGGGAAAACAAAGAAGAAAATTTTTCTTATGAGATTTTTAACTGGGTAATGGTGCCCCTGCACATCGCAATTTTTGGTCACCGACCACCCCGGATCTCATATAGCATAGTAAAAAATCTAAGAAGCGTCACGAAATGGTATGTAGAAGCTGGATTTTCCTACTTCAAAGTCTTCGAGGCTTCTGTTCCCCCACACGCGCTGCAATTTTTCATTTCTGACAAGCTGGCTTGTCGCGAGGTTTCCCGGCAAATAGTAATTGGTGGTGTGAGGAAAGAACTCAAAGGGTACTCTAAAAAGGTATCATCATCGTTTCCTGTTCGTTTGAATTCTTATTCTTTATTATATTTCAGGCATGCCAAAGCTGAGGCGGCAGCCCTGGAAGACCTAAATTTGGTCTCCATCGAATATAAGAAGCACAATCCACAGAGAGTCATAAGAAATCATTTGGCTAATTGTGGGCTCAAGAGATTTGAGCATGAGAATTCACCCTCGGATGACATTTTCAGAGGAGCGAGGTCCTATGAGAAAATTCTAGCCTGGATCCTATCCTTGGCACCCGAGGATAGAGCCGAGGTATTGAAATTCCAGGAACACCGACGTAGTTGTCTCCCCGCTGTATTGCGAGGTGAGGGTCCAGGTAGTTTGGAGACTAAACAGAAGGATGTCGAAGGTTCTAAAGATGCAACTCCCGGCCAAAGAAAACACCAGGACAAGGGGGAACAAATGCAGAATCTCGAAGCAGAGAAAAAACCTCCACCCCCGCCAAAGAAACAGAATCTAGAGACAGAGATAAAAACTCCAGAATCGCAAAAGAAACAGAATCTGGAGACCGAGATAAAGACTCCAGAATAGTCGAAGAAGTAGAGTCCGATCGATACTCTAGGAAAATCTATGAAGCAGATCGAAGAACCCATCACATCAATTAACCCCTTGCAGTCGACGCAGGGAAATATCGATGCAGGATGGATTTTCAACGAAGAGCTGAGGCCCATAAGAGTAGAAGAACTCCCTCCGAACGAGTTTTTCTTCGATAAAAAGAGAAAAGAAGTAGTGAAAAGGGAATTCTATCAAGAAGGAGTGTCGACCGCAAATAAATATAAATCCATAACTGATGGAAAAAACAAGAAAAATGAGCAATTTGCCACTGAGATAGCAAGGACACTAGGAGCCTATGCCTCGGTGAATCAATTTTTAATTGGGCTCCTAAAAAACCAACTTAAGAGAAAAAATTTCCTAATTAGGACCCTTGAAGCCAGATTGGCCACAGCAACGGAAACTGCTAAATATCGGGCGAGCATAGGAATGGAGCAGGCCAGGTTGGCCAATAAGAACGAAATAGAGATGCTCAAGCTTGATGCTCAAAACTAAGCTTGAGCAAGCATAGCTGGTGATCCGGGATGGTCAGATGCAGGCGAGCCAGCAGAGGAATTTGATTGAACAACTGCAGGCCCGGGTGGAGATCGCCGAGAGAAGAATGCTAAACATCGGGATGTTCAAATCCCAAGCAATCGAGATTCGGAGCAGAGTCTCTGTGGTGCAGAAAAATTTGCTCGCCAAGGTAGAAGCTATCTGTGACAACTGTTTATTGGTAAATCAGATTTTCGAGAACTTATCGGCCAGACAGAGGGATGTCAGAGCGGCTTAGGTCGCCTTCTAGGAGGTGATGATAGATATGAACAATAGGGTTTCGGCAGGTACTCCCAAGCTCACCATTTCAGAACAAACCAGAGGAAATAATCTGTTAAAGGAATGGGAGCATAACATCGCCGAAGGCAAACAACAATCCCAAAAGATAACCAACTCTTTGGAGGAGGCCTTTAACTCTATAGACGGCGAGCTATTGGGCATTGACAGCAGGTGCGATGTTGAGACGCTAATGCAAATGAATGTGGAACAGATCTCGCTTGATCTGAAGGATAAAGAAGAAAGAGATTCAGCCGATATCTCTCAGATGACTATGGTGGACATAGTCCAAGTGGATAAATGCATGATCAAACCCAGTGCGCAATTATGTGCCATCAACATCATCAATGGACAAATGGAGGATAGGCTACAGCAGTTAGCCCGAGAATGTTACTTCTTCGAAGCTAGCTGTAAAGCAGAACCATTGCAGCTAATATCTCAGTTGGTGGAAAGATGTATCGCCTGTACCGAGCTCGCGCAATGACAAACATCTGGCACCAAGTGAGGACAGAGTAGGATAAATGGAGCGATTGCACTCCTCCCTGTCATAACCGAAATTTTGTGACCATTGAGATTCTACCTTATTTGTAAAATTGTATAAATATATCACAGAAAGAAGTAAAGAGGGCTCGACCCTTTTGTGTCGTTTGTAACAGATTTTTTTACATTTGAGAGTTAATACAAGCAGATCTAAAGATTCTCAATTCCGTCACTACTGTATTACAAGTTTGCTTCATGTATCTCATTTTTTCATTTCATTTCATATTCTTAACTGATGTGCTTCGTTATAATTTAGTACGACCACTACTATAGCGAATGAATTTTGGTTTTCTGCAATTGTTTACTGTTTTTCCTCTGTACCAGCTATCAGCGGGTGTAAGACCAGTCTGCATTTTCAGGATTCTACATATATTCTCTGCTACATCGGTTAATTCCTTACATTTTTCCTCCCCTGTTTATGTGTGATACTCTCCCTTGATAGGAGCCTTACACCATAGACAGTCAAGTGTTTTTTCTCCCATCTCACACTTTTATTAAAATATAATACAGTTACAGGAATGAGCCTTTGATTTGCATCCATGTTTTATTTTTGTAACCGTAAGTTCTCTTTTATACGACCAAATTGAGACATCACTTAATCCCTCTCTGAAGTTTTTTCCATTTTTACTGTTCCTCCATGACTATCCCGGTACCAACACAGCCTAACATCGAACCTGGATTATCGAACCAAACACACATTGCCTTAAACTTCTTTGACACAATTCTTAAGACGGCAACTAACCGGGCCAAACTTGAACAATCATGGGTAGCCATTGAACAAGACATAACTATCCAGGAACAGTTGGAAGCCAAACAACGCCAATGAAGAAATCTTCCTTAGTTTCCTTTGTCGAAGGTTAATGTTCCTCCCTTCTACACCCTTTACCCAATTTCGGATGCCTTGACACTGTACTTATAAGCCTTAAGTATAGACTTAGGAACAACATATGGGATGCTTGACCTAGCAGTGCAGAGGTACCCTGGTAGGAGCGGAGAATATATCTTAGTATTCTTACATGACCTTATCCACTTGCTTTTGTTGTGTGGAGAGATCGGTCGCAGAGGCCCTGGATGAAATTGTGATATTTCTCTCACTCTGAGAGAGAATCACAAAGAAGACAAATTTCCAAGTCTAAGAAATGACCTTCCTGCATTGCTTGGTAGAGATCAAGGAAATAGCACTAGGAGGCACCTCGGGTATCCTGTACAATATCTTGTTGAAAGTAATAATAAAACTACGAGGCCTAGACTCATATACAGCATGACATTTCCATAAATAAGGTTGACCCAAAGGAACTTTACAAACCTCGAGAGGAGAAACATCACACAATACCTCATTTTTGAAGGGCTTTATGTTGTGCAAGATTTGACATTATTGGCTGATGCGAAGATTGCTTCCTTGGTAGAGGCAACCAATGGTGTAGGGTTGTGGGTGAAGCATTGTCGGTAGGGCCAACCACTTGACGACCTATGTTGAGATGAGGTTATTCTAGCTATCGTTATCAATGATGAAGTGTAGTGGCATGCATTTTACCCACATATGCGAATGGAAGAGGCAATCTCCTTATGGCTTGTCTGTTTCACTAGGNGAGATTCTACCTTATTTGTAAAATTGTATAAATATATCACAGAAAGAAGTAAAGAGGGCTCGACCCTTTTGTGTCGTTTGTAACAGATTTTTTTACATTTGAGAGTTAATACAAGAAGATCTAAAGATTCTCAATTCCGTCACTACTATATTGCAAGTTTGTTTCATGTATCTCATTTTTTCATTTCATTTCATATTCTTAACTGATGTGCTTCGTTATAATTTAGTACGACCACTACTATAGTGAATGAATTTTGGTTTTCTGCAATTGTTTACTGTTTTTCCTCTGTACCATCTATCAGCGGGTGTAAGACCAGTCTGCATTTTCAGGATTCTACATATATTCTCTGCTACATCGGTTAATTCCTTACATTTTTCCTCCCCTGTTTATGTGTGATACTCTCCCTTGATAGGAGCCTTACACCATAGAAAGTCAAGTGTTTTTTCTCCCATCTCACACTTTTATTAAAATATAATATAGTTACGTGAACGAGCCTTTGATTTGCATCCATATTTTATTTTTGTAACCATAAGTTCTCTTTTATACGACCAAATTGAGACATCACTTAATCCCTCTCTGAAATTTTTGCCATTTTTACTGTTCCTCCATGACTATCCCGGTACCAACATAGCCTAACATCGAACCCGGATTATCGAACCAAACACACATTGCCTTAAAGTTATTTGACACAATTCTTAAGACGACAACTAACTGGGCCAAACTTGAATGATCATGGGTAGCCATTGAACAAGACATAACTATCCAGGAACATTTGGAAGCCAGACAACGCCAATGAAGAAATCTTCCTTAGTTTCCTTTGTCGAAGGTTAATGTTCCTCCCTTCTACACCCTTTACCCAATTTCGGATGTCTTGACACTGTACTTCTAAGCCTTAAGTATAGACTTAGGAACAACAGATGGGATGCTTGACCTAGTTGTGCAGAGGTACCCTGGTAGGAGCGGAGAATATATCTGAGTATTCTTACATGACCTTATCCACTTGCTTTTGTTGTGTGGAGAGATCGGTTGCAGAGGCCCTGGATGCAATTGTGATATTTCTCTCACTCTGAGAGAGAATCACAAAGAAGACAAATTTCCAAGTCTAAGAAATGACCTTCCTGCATTGCTTGGTAGAGATCAAGGAAATAGCACTAGGAGGCACCTCGGGTATCCTGTACAATTTCTTGTTGAAAGTAATAATAAAACTACGAGGCCTAGACTCATATACAGCATGACATTTTCATAAATAAGGTTGACCCAAAGGAACTTTACAAACCTCGAGAGGAGAAACATCACACAATACCTCATATTTGAAGGGATTTATGTTGTGCAAGATTTGACATTATTGGCTGATGCGAAGATTGCTTCCTTGGTAGAGGCAACCAATGGTGTAGGGTTGTGGGTGAAGCATTGTCTGTAGGGCCAGCCACTTGATGACCTATGTTGAGATGAGGTTATTCTAGATATCGTTATAAATGATGAAGTGTAGTGGTGTGCATTTTACCCACATATGCGAATGGAAGAGGCAATCTCCTTATGGCTTGTCTGTTTCACCAGGCTGGAGCTTGGTGGTAGAAACGGTGGCACTAGGTTCTGTGTCAATGATCTGTCTTCCATTTTCTGGTTCTTACTCAGAGTCAGAACTCGCATATGATTCAAAGTATTTCACTCAAGCCACCAACAACTGCTTTGAGCGAAAATCAGTAGTGTAATGTCAAGGGATCTTATGGAAGTCGCACCACTCCCCCATATCTTTCTTTGTATTTCTGGTGTCCTTCATTGCAATTGTCTTGGACTAGTTGTTCTGATACTTTCCATCTTTGTTATGTCCTTTATTCTATGGGTTGGGGCCACTCTTTCATGGCTTTTGTTGTAAGGTGTTCCCAGGCCCAAATTTTCGCATCTTTTGTTTGAGCTTCTACTCAATTTTGACTGCATATCTGTAGGCCACACCCAAGGATGAGATATCCAAAAATTCCATTTCGGTATGGAGTATCTATGTAGAGCACCGCGCTACTTGAGCACTAGAGTTTGCTCTAAATCTTTGATACCCAACTTGGTGTGCAAGGTATGGAAGATATTTGTGAACTCTGGCACTGCTCTGTCTCTTTCTTGTCGCAATGTGGTCCATTTGGTACAACTCATCATAACTTCCAACAAGGTAGTATTGTTCCTTAATAGCATCCTTGAAGGATTCTCAGGTGGTTGTGATTGTAAATAATGAGGGTTCTTTTGTTTCCTTTCGCTCACAAAAATGTTCCCACCAATCTTTGACATGGGGAACACCTTTGAGGAGCGCAAAAGTAATATTTTCTCTAATTGAAAAGTTATGGATAGAAAAATGCCCTTCTAGTAGATTCAACCACTTGTCTACAACATATTCATCTATATTACCTTCAAATATAGGAATATCTAAGTTTATTTGTACCTTAAAGTGGGTGGTGCCTCTGCTTGAGGAAGATGTGTCGCCTATTGGTAGTCGTCGAAGGATTTTCGTGAAACTTTCCATCATCTCATTCCTCTGTTGTATGAGGACTTCCTCAAGAAAAAATTTGAAAGGATCTATTGTCCCATCATATTTATTTTCTCCTGCCATGAGAGGTCATTTGGGCATGCGAGGGATTTTGTTCTCAAGAAAAACAATCTTGAGACCCAATTCTTTGTACCCTGACCTCATTGGGGACATGCATTAAGACAACAAGGAGAAGACCGTTTGAATACCACTGATCCATATTTTATGAGAAGAAATAAATGAATATAGATTATTAAAATATGCTTAAAACAAATAACAGAGATACACTAAAACTGGTTTTCTATTCAATAAGGAAATAAGTTGAAACTGTAAAATGCAACGAAAAACAAGCTTGTTGGAATGGTGGCAGCTTATCTCTGAGAAGAGATGTGACAGTTGTGCTCAGTCTCAAGAATATGGTTACAATGAGGCTCTGAAGGAATTTTACAATAAACATGAATGTCAAAAACCCTAGACATCCAAAAACCTAACCCTAGGAGATAAAGCGCCAAAAGTCATGTGGGCCCCGTTTGGGTAAGTTAGTACATCAACTTCTCGGGGTCATAACTTTTTAATACAATATTCGTTTTAGACGCAATATATCCTGTTGGAAAGGTCTAACCTCCAATTTTCAATTGGCCAAGACAATACCTCCGGTAGTCACCTGGGCCCCAAATCCCCAAAAAGTGTCATTTAGGGCCTCAAAACGGCCCCAAAAGTTTGGAACCCAAAAACTGTCGAAAAACTACCAATGTGGAAAACTATTTTTTGAGTCGGTGGAATAGGTGGGTGGCCACCAATATCCATCTGGATCAATACTCCCTCCTTAGGAAGAAATGGTCTCCATTTCATTGAGTTCCCCCTTCATATGAGGAAATTTCTGTTGAATTTGGCCCCAGGTGAGCCACTTGCCTTGGTGCAGGAGATGCCCTGCTTTGACTACTCGATAAAGCTAGATCCTTTTCTATCATATGCCCCTGATATGTGTGTCCACAATATGATCACTGGATATATGTTTCATGCAGTCAGGGTTGAGCTCTATTGGTGTCAATTTCTCTGTTATCTCTGAGGTGTCTAATAATGGTGGGAAATATGGCCAAAGGATAGCCACGTTGAAGACTAGATGCAAACCAAGGAAGGGGGGAATGTTTAGATCAAAATCATTGTCATAAATAGACTTGGTGATGGTGTACGGCCCATAATGAAGTGGTTAAAGCTTCTGATGGGGACATGTAAGACGTTCTTTCTACAAATGAAACCAAAATTTGTCGCCCACCTGAAACTTATGTGGCACCCGATGTTGATCATGGCGCTACTTGTACTTGGCATTAGACTTCTGTAGAATATCATGAACCTATTGGTGGATGTTCTGGATCCACTCAAAGAGATGGGTGGCCTTCTCAGCTTCTGATGGAGCAGGGGACAATTCGGTCGAGGTGGTCGCCAGGGGGAGTGCAACATTCATGGGGCCCAATGGTTGGAATCCCAACCCCACCTAAATGGCATTTTGGCTAGTTGAGCTATGAAGGGCTTGGTTGTAGCTATGTTGGACATAAGCAAGACTCTCATCCATGTGCGGGGGTGTTTTGAATTGTACATGTGCAGGATATGTACGACCATCCGGTTGACGACCTCAGTTTGGAAATCTGTCTGGGGGTGGAAGGAAGTGGATTTGGTGAGCTTGGTGTCCAATAGTGACCAAAGGCTCGACCATAATTAGATGAGTAACCAACTGTCACGATATGAGATACTGGTTTGTGGGATCTGAAAATGTACCCATACTCGTTCAAAGAAGAGCTTGGCAGTGGCTTCTACTGTGATGTTCTTCTTGTAGGAGGCTAGAATCGCCTGACTGGAAAAGTGATCAACAGCCAAGAAAACACAATCATTTCCCCTCTTGGTGGACGAGAGGCCCGACATGTATTCCATTGAGATGGATTCCCACGGCCTATTAGGAGTAGGAAGAGGGTTGTACAAGCCCTGTTTCTTAGTGGTCGGTTTGGCAATAGCACAAGCGATGTAAGACTTGAGATACTTGCTTGATATCCTGTTGAAGTTTCGGGAAGTAGAAATATTTATGCAACACTTCCACTGTCGTTTCTATGTCAAAGTCTCCTACCACTCGACTGTAGTGAGATTCCCAAATCAGCTTCACACGCTCCCTTGATGGAACGTAGATATGGCCCAGACGGAACAAAATCGCATCTTGAATATGGAATTTAGCGACTACCGAGTTGGCACCCAACATTTGGTAGGTTGTGGAGAAGCTAGTGTCTGTGTCCTAGAGGTGGGGGAATCTAGAGGTCTTGTGGCCACAAGAGTCTATCACCGTGGTGAGTGTCACAACTGGAGGTCAGTTGTGGCAGTCAACAACTGTTGGATTATTAAGAGAGGGTGTGAATCAGTAATAGAGAAATTGAATCCTTTTTCACCATAAAATGCAAGTGTTATATCAATGTATCATTATCATCCCATAGTTGCAGAGTAAATAAACAATGAAAAAATGAGCAATCACACGCATACACAATACACCAGTGTTTTATGTGGAAACCTAAAGCGAAATATGTAAGAAAAACAAGACCGTGGAGCAATAAAATAAAACAAATACAGAAACAAAACACAAAAGATACACAATACAAGAGAGACACATATTTACGTGGTTCACCCAGTGTGGGCTACGTCCACTAGAGAAATTGCCAGGTCCTTCCTTTATTATTATCCAACAAATGAAGGGATACAACCT
>JZKD02S2064717.1:8037-20038 GCA_000966675.3 Picea glauca
TTTTATTTCTCTCTAAACCATCTCAATGTAATTTTCCTCTTTCAATTTGTTTGTTTTACAAGTAATCTAGGGTTTAATGGATTAAATTTGAATTAGATTTCAAAATTTAAATTTGGTTCTAAATTGTTAAATCTAATATAACTTGGATCTCATTATGTTAACATTTTATGCTTCATAATCTATAAGTTGACATAGTTTTGGGTTATAGATCTGGCATAAACTTGTTTTTTTTATCTAACCCTCATAAATGAAGTAACTCTAAAGTGGCTCAAATATAATCATTTTTCTATATTTGATTTCTAGTTGATGCTTGGAAAAATGCAATTTAAAGATAGTCTTTCTTTCTTTCACCATTAACTAGGGATTAAATTGCCAACGTTGGACTATTTAATGGTTGACATGCTTGGAATGGTCAAATCCATACTATAAGGGATGCAACGATTCTTTCAATAAACTAAACGAATTACTCATTGCGCATATATTATCATTTCTTGAAGGTTGATGTCTTGATTCTAAATTCATTTTTAAGACCTGAATTTATGGTATATTTGATTTATCTATGTGACATTTTGTGGCATAAAAACACTCAAATTTTCATACGAGCACATTAATTCATGTGACATTTGATACCCAACTCCTCCACACATTTAATAAGGGTTTCTAGTTCATACAAATGGTTAAATATATGTCTTCATGCGTCAATTTGTGGCAGCATTTGAATGTTGATTATTTGGGTTGGTTGTCATTGATGTCAACCCTTGAAGAAATTCTGGAAGTGAATTTTGGTAACAAAAAGGTTTGGGTAATGGACCCAAGTTTGTTTGATGTATAATGGTATGAGTTTTAATATATTTTAAGGTAATACTATTCTATATGGATAGTACATGTCATTCCATTTTCGGTGGTATGTGGAACATCACATACCTCCTCACGGTTAGAGAGTTATGGCCATTTGAAGTTGGAGAACCCTCATGAGTCATCTAGAAGCCCCAAAAGTTCAAAGTGGTCAAAGTGGTTGCAAAGAAGAAATTATTTAAGTAATAAAGTTAATGGAGAAATTACTAAGTGTACAAGTGGTTAGAAGTGGGTTAGCCCTAAACTAAGGAAAGTGGTTTAAGATGGTTAGAAGGTAAATAATAAAGTGAAGTGATGAGTGTACTATAAGTCAAAGTGGATACAAAAGAAATTATTTAAATAATAAATTTAATGGAGAAATTACTAAGTGGACAAGTGGTTAGAAGTGGGTTAGCATTAAAATAAGGAAACATGTTTAATATGGTTAGAAGGTAACCCCTTGAGGAAGCTACCTAAAAGTATAAATAAGAGGCAAGGGTCTCTCATTTAATTACACTTGAGAATATTGAATATCTACAAGTGACTGAGGTAACCAAAGGATATCTAAGGCAAATTTCAGAGGTAAGGTGAAGTAAAGAAGGCCAAAATTCAAGAGAGGATAAATTCTTTTGATGATGCTTTCTAAGGTATGTTATTTACAGGTCATCTCACCATTTTCACAATAATTTTTTTTCTAGAATGATTTAGACCGCGAAATATGGAGGTCGTTGAGGAAACATATCCAAGTAGTTGTGATAAAAATTTGATCTTGTGGGTTGTTGTATTTTGGAGTTACACTCCGTGGAAAATAGGGTTTGTGGCTAGTCCTGAAACTAGTCTAAAACAGGTGTTTCAGGTAAAAACATCATAACTTCTTCATAACAGATCCAAATTAAATAAGACCAAATGTATTAGTTAGAGTACAATATGCATTATTTTGTGTACCCTTTTCAGGTCCACACAACAAATATTGTGTGTGGGGCACACTCTACAAGTTCTCTCTCTAAAATAAGCCATAATTCAACAAAGTATGTCATTTTTTCTATAACTCCTTTTCTAAGAGGTTCCAAGTAGTGAAACCTGGAGGAATTGCATAAAAGACACTGAAGAAAATTGTGTACTATTTTCAGATATTTATTCATTACAGGTACATAGTTATGATTATTTCAAGTTAGGGTTGTTGACTAATCCAAAATTAGTCATGTGAGACTAAAGTAAAGTTTGATGAAAATTCTATTCTCTTGTTGTTAAAGTTAAAGAAGGTTTGCATGTATGTGATCATATACACTAGGTCTGTTACAGAGTTACAAATCAGATTTGGATGATGAAATTGATGAGAGGTTTTGGTTGAGGTACATGTTGGGTACATGGTCGAGACAAGTAGTTGATGAGTTGGCACATACATGAGGTGTATAGTTGATGATGTTGGTACATCTTGATGAGTCATATTTGATGAGTAGTTGATGCATGATTGGTACATAGTTGGTACATGGTTGGAGGTACTTCTTAGGAGTATTGTTACACATGGTTTATGGATGATGTAGAATAATTGTCTTGGTATATTATTAGAAGCACATATTGATCTTGGTGATTATTATGAGTTGTTGTGTTATGCTTTGTTGATGCACATCTTGGTGATATTGTGAATATGGTTGAGAGTTGTCTTGGTGATTGATCTTGGTGAGTAGATATGATTTGGTTGGTAAGATTGATGAGATGGGTTGTTGTGATAGGTTGTTTGGACAGGTTATTGTGACAGGTTATTTGTACAAGTTTGGTGGATGGTTGATGCACTTGTTTATGGTATAGGTTGAGGTACAGGTTGATGTATGGTACATGTTGGCACATGTTATTGGTACAGGTTGTTACAGGTTGTTTGGTGTAGGTTGATTGGTACAAGTTTACAACAGTATATCTCATAGTGATAGTGTGGCAGTGGTTCCATCATTCTACCTATATTTCAAGGCGGTTGGATGAAGAAAGGACAAGTGGTTGTAGCCACCTTCCGGTTGTAGCCTGAGAAACTAGGGGGTTGGAGCCTCCTTCCAGTTGTAGTTGGAAAACAAAGGAAACTAGTGCTTCCAATGAATGTAATTCTTAAATACATATAAGAAAAATCATTCTGTGGTTTTCTCTCTCTTTGGGTTTCCATGTAAAAACATTGGTGTACTGTGTATGTGTATGATTGTTCATTTGTTCATTGTTTATTTATTCTACAACTATTAGATGATAATGTTGCATTGATATAACACTTGAATTTTTTGGAAAAAGGATTATATTTCTCTATTACTGATTCACCTGCCCTCTCAGTAATCCAACAATTGGTATCAGAGCAAGTTGCTTCAGGAAACAATTTAACTAGTGTAAGGAGATCATGGATTATTCTGAGAATGGAGTACCACTTTTAATGGTCAAAATGGTTTAAAGTATGAGTTATGGAGTGGAAGGAAGAAAGTATTTTTACAGGCATCGGGGTATTATATTTTGCTATCAATTGTTATGGGATATGATAGTTCAAAAAGGGAAAAGACTGGAGCCAAGAAGGAATTGAAGAAGAATAACAAAATAGAAATTGATTTCATCTGGGAAGGATTACCTAATTCGGTAAGAGAAAAGGTTGGTAAATGTTCATCAACCAAAGAACTTTGGAATAAGTTACATGACATATATTCTTCACCCATCGTAGATTTAGAAAATTCCAAAGAAGATACAGGTACAAATCAAGAAGAAATATGTTCACCATGTCAAACAGATTCAGAATATGAAGAGTACATAATCAACAGAGGTATGCTGTTTTTCTTTAATTGTGAAAAACACATACATCTTGAAATAGAATGCCATGAAGGAAATGAGACAAAAAAACTAATTGAAAAAGAAGACAATTATGAAGAAGAATTGATTAGTTCTTTAGATGAACTAAGAAAAGAAAGAGAAGAAAACAAGTCACTCAAGAAAAAAATGATGACACAAAAGGAAAGTGTTCACATTCTTGAAGAAGCCCAACAGGTCATCGAGAACTTAAGAACTTAGCTAGAAGAAGCCTAAAAGATCGAAGAAAATCTTGAATATCAAAAGCAGTATTTGGAAGCCAACATTGATCCATATTTTCTGAGCAGAACGAAATGAATACAGATTAAATTAAAAGATGCTTAACACAAAATAACAGAGATATAGTAAAACTGGTTTTCTATTCAATAAGGAAATAAGCTAAAATTGTAAAATGCAACGAAAAACAAGCTTGATGGAATGGTTGCGGCTTATCTCTAAGAAGAGATGTAACGGTTGCGCTCATTCGGAAGAACATGGTTACAATAAACAGGAATGTCAAAAACCCTAGACATCCAAAAACCTAATGCTAGGAGATGAAGCACCAAAAGTCATGTGGGCCCCATTTGGGTATGTTAGTACATCAACTTCTCGGGGTCATAACTTTTGCATACGATCTACGTTTTAGGTGTGCGATAGCCCATTCGAAAGGTCTAACCGAGAAGAAAATTTTTCAACTAGCCCAAGTTAGTGCCTTGAATAGTCACATGGTCCCCAAATCCCCAAAAAACATCGTTTAGGGCCTCAAAATGACCCTAGAAGTTTGGAACTCGAAAACCTGTCGAAAAACTACCAAGGTGGAATTTTTTTTTTTCGAGCCAATGGAATAGGTGGGTGGCCACGAATATCCACCTGGATCAATACTCCCTCCTTACAAAGCAATAATATCCATTGCGTTGAGTTCCCCCATCAGATGAGGATTTTTCTGCTGAATTTGGCCTTGGGTGAGCCACTTGCCTTGGTGTAGGAGCTTCCCTGCTTTGGCAACTCGATAAAGATGGATCCTTTGTTGTCAAGTTCCCTTGATATCTGTGTCCACAATATGATCACTGGATGTATGTTGCATGCAGTCAGGGTTGAGCTCTATTGACGTCAACTAATCTGCTATCTCTAAGGTGTCCATTAATGGTGGGAAATATGGCCGAAGGAGAGCCACATTGAAGACTGGATGTAGACCAAGGAAGGGGGGGATGTTGAGCTCAAAAGAATTATCACCCATGGCCTTGGTGATGGTGTACGACCCATAACAGAGTGGTCAAAGATTCTGATGGGGCCTTGTAAGGCGTCCTTTCTGCAAATGCAACCAAATTTTGTCGCCCACCTGAAACTTATGTGGCACCCAATGTTGATTATGGAGCTGCTTATACTTGGAATTAGACTTTTATAGAATATCCTGAACCTTTTGGTGGGTGTATTGGATCCACTCAATAAACTGGGTGGCTTTTTCAGCTTCTGGTGGAGCAGGGGACAAGTCAACCGAGCTAGTCTCCAGGGGTAGTGCAACATCCATGGGGACCAATGGTTGGAATCCCAACCCCACCTGAAAGGGGATGTGTCCAATTGAGCTATGCAAGGCTCAGTTGTAGCTATTCTAGACATAGGGAAGACTTTCATCCCATGTGCCAGGGTGTTTTGAATTGTACATGCACAGGATATGTACGACCATCTGGTTGACAACCTCAGTTTGGCCATCTATCTCAGGGTGGAAGGTAATGGATTTGGTGATCTTGGTATCCAACAATGACTAGAGGCTCGACCAGAATGAGATGAGGAACCGACTGTCATGGTCTGAGATAATGGTTTGTGGGATCCCAAAATGTACCCATACTCATTCAAAGAAGATCTTGACAGTGGATTATGCTATGATGTTCTTCTTGCAGGCGGCTAGAATCACCATCTTGGAAAAGCGATCAACAACCACAAAGACAAAATCATTTCCCCTCTTGGTGGATGGGAGGCTCGACATGTAGTCCATTGAGATGGATTCCCATGGCTTTCTAGGAGTAGGAAAAGGGGTGTACATGCCCTGTTTCTTAGTGGTTGGTTTGGAAATAGCGTAGGAAGTGCATGACCTGATATACTTTTCGAAATCTTGTCTAAGTTTCGGCAATAAATATTTTTCTGCAGCACTACCACTTTATTTTCGATGCAAAAGTTTCTTGCCACCCGACTGTAGTGAGCTTCCCAAATCATCTTCGTGTGATTTCTTGATGGAACACAAAGATGGCCTAGATGACACAAAAACCCATCCTAAATATGGAAATTAACGACCACTGATTTGGATCCGAACATTTGGTAGGTGGTGGAGAAGTCATGGTCTGTCTCATAGAGGTGGGACCATCTAGAGGTTTCATGGCCGCAAGAATCTAGCACCATGGTGAGTGTTGCGATTGGAGGTCAGCTGAGTAAGTCAACAAATTGGTTGGTACTTCTTGTTTTATACTTGATGTTGAGGTGGAACTATTGTATGTATTTTGACCACTTTTGATGGAGGTTATTCTGCAATTTTCCTTGGGTCTACATGAAATGTAGTGGCTTGCGATCAATGTGGATGAGTGTCTCCTTCCCAATAATGTAATGTCTCCACTGGTGGCAAGCTTGTACAATGGAGTACATTTCTTTGTCATAAGTAGAGTACTTACGAACAACATCTGATAGTGTCTCACTATGATATTCCATGGGGTGGCCATGTTGAGTGAGAACGACGCCCACAACATAGTTTGAAGCATCTGTCTCAATCTCAAAGGGATGTTGTAGGTCCAGTAATGAAAATAATGGGGATGAGCACAAATTCTTCTTCAAGTCATAGAAGGCTTGTTGTTGGGACATGTACCACACAAATGTTTCATTACTTCCACCCCTGGTTACATGGTTGAGGGCCCATGCGATATGAAAGAATCCGAGCAGGAACCTGTGATAGAAATTGGTGAGGCCCAAGAAGCTCTGAAGTTCAATGAGTGTGGTTGGGGTGGCCAGTCACAGATGACCTAGATCTTGTTTGGATCCACATGCACACCATGTTGGTCAATGATGTAGCCTAATTAATGGACCTTGTCCATGCCGAAGGATCATTTTTCCAAGTTTGCATATAGTTTGTGTTGTCGTGGGGTGTGCAGAACCTACAAAACCTACTGAATATGCTACAAGAGTTTCGCCCAAGTATTGTTGTAGATGATAATGTTATCCAGATACACCACTACAAAATTATTGGTGAAATTTCGTAGTATATTGTCCATCATCCTCATAAAAGATGGTGGAGCATTTGTCAAATCAAAGGGCATGACCAACCATTCAAAAATACCTTCTTTTGACTTGAAAGAATTCTTCCATACATCTATCTGTTATATTGGAACCTGGTGGTAGCCAGACTTCAGATCAATCTTACTGAAGTATTTGGCCCCCATGAGCTAATCAAGGAGGCCGTCGATTCGAGGAATCGGGTATTGGTTTCAGACTGTGATTTTATTTAGGGCCCAGTAATCAATGCAGATTCTCCAGGTCCCATCTTTCTTCTGCACCAACATGATTGGGCTCCCACTAGGTGATGATATTGGACAGATGTGCCCCTTGTGGATAAATTATTGGATCTGCCTCTTGATCTCCTCATTTTCTAACAGAGAGTTGCGATAGACTGGCCCATTGGGTAGCGGTGTGCCTTAGGTCAGATTGATGGGATGCTTGACCTGACAGTGTAGAGGTACCTCGATAGGAGAGGAGAATATATCTGAGTATTCTTGCACAACCTTATCTACTTTCTTCTATTGTGTAGAGAGATCGACAATGGAGCCCCTGGATGTGGCTGCAATATTTCACTCACTCTGAGAGTGAATCATGAAGAAGACAAATTTCTTGGTCTGAGAGATGACCTTCCTGCATTGCTTGGAAAATATCAAAGAAATAACACTAGGAGGGACTGCCTCAGGTATCCTGTACAATTTTTTGTTCAAAGTAATAATAACACTACAAGTCCTAGACTCATATACAACATGACATTTCCATAAATAAGGTTGGCCCAAAATAACATTACAAAATTCGAGAGGAGAAACATCACACTATACCTTGTCTTTGAAGGGATTGATGTTGTAAAACAGTTGGCACTGTTGGCTGACGCAAAGATCGCTTCCTTGGTGGAGCCATCCAATGGTGTAGGGTTGTGGGTGCGGAATTATCGGTAGGGCCAACCTCTTGACGACCTCTGCTGAGATGAGGTTCTTTTGGCTATCGCTATCAATGATGAAGTGTAGTGGGGTTCCTTTTACCCACATCTGTGAATGGAAGAGGCGCTCTCCTTATTTTGGTTCATCTTGCTCAACAGGATGGAGCTTGATGGTAGAAACGGTGGCATTGGGTTCCATGTCAATGATTTGTTTACCCCTTTCTAGTTTTGACTCAGAGTCAGAACCCACATCTGATTCAAATGCTTTCACTTCATCCAAAAGTGACTGCTTTGAGAGGAAATCAACAGTGTTATGCCAAGGGATCTTATGGAAGTCGCACCACTTCTCGGTATCTTTCTTTGTTTTTCTGGTGTCCTTCTTTTCTTGCGGCTTGGACTGGTTGTAATGATATTGTCTATCTTTTCTATTTTCTTTATTCTATGGGTTGGGGCCACCCTTACCTAGATTTTTCTATGAGGGGTTCCCAGGACCAAATTGTCGCTTCTTTTGTTTGAGCTTCTGCTCGATTTTGACGGCATATCGGTAGTTCGTTCCCAAGGAAGAGATGTACATAAATTCCATCTTGGTCTGGATGTGTCTATGCAAAGCACCATGATACTTGAGCACTAGATGTCACTCTGACTCTTTGATACTTATCTTGGTGCGCAAGGTATGGAAGATATTTGTGAACTCTGGCACTCCTTGGTCTCTTTATTGCTGCAGTGTGGTCCATTTGGTATACAAGTCATCATAACTTCCAACAGGGTAGTATTGTTCCTTAATAACACCCATGAAGGATTCCCATGGGGTCGTGACTATAAATAATGAGGGTTCCTCTATTTTCTTTTTCTCACTGAATTTTTCCCACCAATCTTTGACATGGGGAATGACTTTGAAGAGAACAAAAGTAATCTTTTCTCTATTCGAAAAGTTATGAATAGAAAAATACCCTTCTAGTATACACAACTACTTGTCTACAACATCTACGTCTATCTGACCTTCAAATATAGGAATATCAAAGTTTATTTGTACATTGAATGGAGCAATGCCTCCGCTCGAGGAATATCCTTGCGTCGCCTGTTGATAGTCGCCAAAGGATTTGCATGAAACTGTCCATCATCTTGTTACTTTGTTGTGTGAGGGCTTCCTCAAGAAACATTTTGAAAGGATCTCATGTCCCATCATCTTTATTTTCTCCTGCCATGACAGTTCGCTTGGGCATGCGATAGATTTTGTCCTCAAGAGAAACAAGCTCGAGACCCAATTCTTTGTACCCTGACCTTGTTGGGGACATACATTAAGACAACAAGGAGTAGAACGCTTTGATACCATTGATCCAGATTTTATAAGAAGAACAAAATGAATACATATTATTAAAATATGCTTAACAAAAAATAACAGAGATTCAATGAAACTGGTTTTTTATTCAATAAGGAAATAAGCTGAAACTGTAAAATGCAGCGGAAAACAAGCTTGTTGGAATGGTGACGACTTATCTCTGAGAAGAGATGTGACAGTTGATCTCATTCACAAGAAGCTGGTTACAATGAGGCTCTGAAGTCCTTTTACAATAAATAGGAATGTAAAAAACTCTAGACATCCAAAAACCTAACCCTAGGAGATGAAGCACCAAAAGTCATCTGGGCCCCGTTTGGGTAAGTTAGTACATCAACTTCCCGAGGTCGTAACATTTGCATACGATCTTCATTTTAGGCACACGATAGCCCGTTGGAAAGGTATAACTGAGAATAATTTTTTTTGACTGGCCCAGGTCAATGTATCGATTTAGCACGTGGTCCCCAAATCTCCAAAAAACATCGTTTAGGGCCTCAAAACAACCTCGGAAGTTTGGAACCCGAAAAAATGCTGAAAAATAGTCAAGGTGGAAAACATTTTTTCGAGCCAGTGGAACAGGTGGTTGGCCACTGATATCCACCTGGATCAGACATAGCAACACAAAAGGAAGAAGCATAAATGAGAGAGAATATATTGACATATCATCTTAAATAAAGAACTAACGATCTAAACCAGCTTGAGGCAGAGTTTGGTCAAGAGGAGAAAGGACTTGAAGAATAAACAATCACTTTAAAAATCCAACTTGAAGAAGTGAAAATAATAGAATAAGTCATGAAGTCTCATATAATGAAGAAATAAGAAGAGGTTGTGAAGCTTGAAGAAGAAGTTGTCACATTGAGAATTAAAATCGTCAAGAACAATAAGAACGTTGAAGACACATAAACATCCACATCAGTCATAGAGAATGAACAGAAGAACTCTAGGTTGCTAGAAAAGAAGAGTGAAGAAAACAGAAAGAGTTATGAAGAAGTACTCAAAAGAAGGAATCATGGTTAACCAGAATCTAAGAAAACTATTGAAGATACATCTTCAATAAGACCATCCATGTTCAAGCCTCAAAGAAGCTTCAATCATGATCATTATCAGTCAAGGAAAAAATTTAGAAGGAATACACCACAAATGAGATCACTCACTCCCAAGTATGCTAATTTCTTTTATGGTCATTTTTTTTTATCGTACTAATTTTGGACATAAGGTTGTAGATTGCAGGGATTATAAAATAAATGTTCAAGCAAGAAATGCCTATGTGGCCCCACACAACATTGAATGTTACAAATGTCATAACTATGGACACATAGCTAGTGATTGTAGAAGCATGATCGATACTTCCATGAAAGAGAACACTGATATCATATATAAGAAAATATGGATTAGAAAACACGAAGAAAAGGTGAACAAAGACCAGGCCCCAGAGATTGAACGATTGGCAATAAAACGAGATGAAGAAAATTCTACAGAGAAAAAGAAAGATGTTAGATACAAAAAGGTTTGTAAAATAACTGAAAGAAAATAAGGACAAGTAAATAAGGAACAATTTCTAGAGATTGTAATTTCAGGCATTGTAGTGAAAGATGAATCCACAAACAAAAAGAAAGAATTCAGAGCTCAGAGAGATGATGAATCTACCAATGAATATGATGATGAATAAACATCAGATAAGGAACTGTTCTAAGCCATCTGACTTAGAGACTCCCAGGTAACATGAATATTAGATAGGGAGAGTCTATACGATAGCTGTGACAAACCAAAGAACCATCCTTTGAGCAACTTGCAGAGTTTGAGTAGACAGATCCAGAGAAATCAGTTAGCAAAAGTATAGTTTGATAGTTGTATTAGTGAATACTTCATGATAGTATAGTAATAAATGGGTCAACATTATGGACAGTTGTACAATAGAGTCTTGGATAGTATGGACATATATGTATTTGTAAGAACACTTAGCAAGTTTGTACATATATATGACAGTTGACGAGAGCATGGATTCATATATTGGTTCAGAGAGTGGTTTAGAGAAAAATGAACATTATGGATGTTAATTACGCAGGAAATGGCTCAAACAATGCTAATGGATACCAAATTGATAGATATTTTTTGGACATATGCAGTGCATACAAAAGTTCACATTCAAAACAGAGTAATGCTCAAAAACAACAATGATAAAAATCCCTATGAGCTATGGAAAGGAAGACCAACAAATGTGAAGCACTTCAGAGTATTGGGAAGAAAATGTTACATCAAAAGAGAAGATGGCAGAGTGAGAAATTTTGAATCTCATGTGGAAAAATGAGTACTTGTTGGTTACTCAAGTACAAGGAAACCATACAAGTGTTACAATATGAGATTGAACAAATTTGTGTAAAGAATCAATGTAACAATTGATGAACAGGTGGACGAGAATCAAAGGAAGAAGAAAATGAATAAGTGGAACAACTTTACGAAGAAGAATAAAAAGATGAAGAAGAAATAGAAGAAGAAGATGAAGAATATCATATAGAAGTAGAAGAGAAAGTTTAGCAAGTTCCTCCAAAGACACCTAGAAAACAAGTACAAAAAATCATCCTTCAGATCATATTAATGGAAACAAGGATGTAGGAGTTAATACTAGAAGAATAATTTGTTCACGAGAACAAATGAACCTAGCACTCTTATCTACAATTGAACCGAATAGTTTTGAAGAGGCCAACAAGGATGAATTCTGGAATAAGGCCATGGTTGAAGAATTGGATCAAATAGAGAAGAATGACACTTGGGAATTGGTTCCAAGACCAAAGAATAAAAATGTGATTGGCACAAAGTGGGTTTTCATAAATAAATTGAATGAAGATGGA
>JZKD02S2064717.1:27520-52097 GCA_000966675.3 Picea glauca
GATACAATTGATACCCCATGTCGGTTCCAATCATCTGTAAATTTTCATAGAGCACCATGGATTTTGGCACTTTCCCTATCAAGTCCCAAGGATCTGGCTTTGTCATACCCAGGGCCCTTGTATCCTTTAGGGGCACCATTGTTGACTTGTACCATTTCATTCCAATAGGATGAGCGAAGGACATTGAATGGTATACCACATGCGTAGAGAAACCTAAAAAAAGTTGCATCCACATCATTTCTACAACCTGGGTCAAGGAAATCTTCTGCCACCTCGCTCCACGTCACCTCCATCCCATTACACCTCAACCCTGCTTGTGTGGCCCCCACTCTATCCTCAATCTCCTCGTCCATCCACAGTTGTCCACCTAGTCATCTCCTGTCCGCTACTCCATACTAAGTGCATCAATTACTTCGTCAACAACCATTTATGCTGTAAGTATTCCCCATAATCATCTAGCTCAGATCCAAAGGGCGAATGTTGAGGCTGACACGTCTTACAGGTGCAGAGTTTACTTGAGCCTTCCCCGATCCCAATGAAGTTGTTATGAAGGTAGTTGGCGACAGTTGAATATCATTTCTACCATAAGTAGAAAGCATAGGTGTTGGCCCTTGACCAATTTTTGGGAGATCCTTGGCCAAGTTTGACATATTTTGGGACTTTGAGAGCTTGTTTAATACACATCATAAGATAAAGCAGAGATCGCAAGATCTCTGCCCCTTTTTGGGTCCCTTTTCGGGTTTGGGATTATGTAATGTTTATGGGATGTCGGCCCATGGGTTTACCCATGTTTAGGCCTATTTTTTTAAGTATAAATAGATTTTTAGGCAATGTAAGGAGGGGGGCATCTACGTGATGTTAGGCCAATCTGATAAGTGCTAGTGATTGATCTATGTGATTGAAGGATTGTAAGTTCTTTGTGCATACTGTGTGAAGCTTGCAGAGCTAAGTTAAAGTGACTATAGAAGGCTTAGTGTTGTATCCTAGCTCGGGGAAGGAGGATCTGACAAGGTGTGCGTAGATCTCCTGTCCTATGCGGAGTAGGGTTTTTGAGGCTCTGTGCATGTAACTGATTAAT
Organism: Picea glauca; assembly: GCA_000966675.3. NCBI lineage: Eukaryota > Viridiplantae > Streptophyta > Pinopsida > Pinales > Pinaceae > Picea > Picea glauca. The sequence goes on from JZKD02S2064717.1 coordinate 28,599, forward strand.
AGAAGATAAATAAGAGAAGAAGAGTTGGTGGACGTAGCCCCAGGGGGGGGGTGAACCAAGTATATGTTGTGTTGATCTGCTTTGTGCAATGTGTTGATGTGCTTATATGTTAATGTTCTTAGTGATTTAATATAGATGAATGATCAGTCGATGCTTAGTGATTAATAAAAAAGATGTTAGATCTAATTGATATACACATGCTTAGTGTTGAATCTGTTAAGACCTGATCTATTTCATCATGCTAAGAGTTGTTAGATGCTAGATCTAGTTGGATACTGTGATGCTCTGTAATTAGAGTTTGTCTGTGTTGTTACCAAGAACTAAATGTTGATGAATGTTTACTTCTAAGCTCTCTATTAAATGTTATAATCACAGATCCATGTCCTAGCTAAGGTTGCAGACATCTAAGTCCTGCAACCACCCCTGCCTCTACCTCGGGTGAGACTTCATATGCTTCACAAGTGTTGCCGAAAGGGATGATATTTAGGGTTTTTTTGGTGTGTTTTTGTAGCATTGAACCATGGGTCTGCCCTTGTGCCAACAAATGGTTCCGTTGCCGGGACCTGAAACTGTGATTGTTGGGAACTGAGAAAGAAGAAGCTTTGTGCAAAGATCCGACCTGAAATTGTGAAAGATCTGTGCATAGATCTGTCGCTCTAGTGCACAGTACTCCATTTTGTTTGTGAAGCTCTGTGCTAAATAAAAGAAGTCTGGTCTAAAGAAAAGAGGTAAGATTTGAACGCTTTGTGCTCTTATAAAGGTAAGAATAGTGAAAAGTTTTAGATCTGGAAGCTTTGTGTTCTATAGAAGTAAGATTAGTGGAAATTTTTGTTTCTAAAGTATGGATATAGGCATGTTTGATAAGATTTATCCTAGCTTGAAACTAGGGAACTGATAGAAGAAAGAAGATTTGATATGAGTAGATCTGATAAGAATAATGAAAGATATGTTATACCTATGTATATAAAGAATGTTTGGACTAACAAATGGATGTAGGATCCTAGAAATATTTTTTTGCAGGTTAACTAATATTATCCTAGCACGCAGTACATGAAAGGATGGGGATCATTTAACTGAAATATAGGATTAACCCTTTGTTACAGTTGCGGAAGACCGGGACATCTGGCTAAGGAATGCCCTGGTAGAAAACCTAGTTGCCTATGTTGCAAAGCTACATACCATGAAGTTTTGGATTGACCTAGAATTATTGTTCATATTGAAAGGATGAATATGAGACAAGAAGACCACGAGCAAAGTCAAGCAACTGATATTATGATAGAACCCTAGAAATAATCAGAGATATTATTGCTACAGATGAAAGAAACCCTGAATGATCACCAACATATCAGTTTATCATAGGTCTTCAAAGAAAAAGAATGAATTGAAGAAAGAATAAGAGACTTCAACATTGACTGTGTTCTGGATGAGGAAACACAGGTGAATATCATGAAAAGAAAGAACTTCGGAAGCTATAGGAAGGCCTACTATGATTCCTTCATTGGGAGGAATAATATTATTCAAAGGAAAGATGATAAACCTATGTGGAAAGCTTACCCATATATCTATGAGTGCCAATGGAACTACGACAGAGGAAGAATTTGAAGTTGTTAAATTTATTGAGGACAACACTCCATTTACTATGTTGCTCGGAAAACCTTGGATTGAAACAGATAAGGCCAGAAGGGAACAAAAAGAAGTCTTAGAACAAAAGAAGCAAGAGTTAAAAGATTTCATGACTAGGAAGATCGCACACTTGATTGAAGAACAAGAGAACTGAGCGAAGCTATTTGAAACCAAAGACTGGAATCTCGAAGCTAGAAGAACACTAGAAGACCCATAGAAGATTGCAATACCTATTCCAGCTACAGATGAAATAGTACCCTTGATTTCTAGGAGATAATCTCAACAACACAAAGATACTATGCTAAAAGAAGATAAGAATTAGAATGGAAAAAGGAATTCTGAGATGAATCTCACTGAAAAGAAGGCTAGAAATCTAAGTAAGAAGAAAGCTAATCTTGAAAAGTTATAGAAGGTTCTCGAGGGATCTTCGCAGAAGGAAAATTTACAAAATTGGAGCTTCGTCGGAATACCAAGACAACGTCACATGGCACTTCGCCATGGCGAAGAAATATAGCCATTAGAGACGGTATAACCGTTCGAATGACGCCCCGAATGGGAAGAAAGGAATTAATGGTTAGAAAACTTGCCACCAGACCATTAGGACTGCGTCATAACAGACAGAACTAAGTTAATGAAGGCTTCTTACCTATTGCAAGAGATCTGTTACCAAGTATCTATTTATCCCGTCGCGCCACGCACCGAGAACACTTTGCTAACCGTGAATTTGAGCCAACAAATTAGTTGATTTTCACACAATGATCATCACGCTTTTTCCATCTATCCCATTGCATTGAGAGATTACTCTCTGACCCTGAGATTTTCAAACCCGATCGTATATGTCGAACGAGTTCAGCGTGACAGAGAAAATTTTTGAGGAAGTTCTCATCGACCTCATGACCGAAAGAGCATTGTCGATGTCTATAGGTATACAAGCGTCATCGACTAGAGGGCTGCAAGCCTCTCTGTCGACTGCTCGCGGAGATGGATCATCCCGACCATCAACAGAAAAGCGAACCAAACACAGAAATGACCTAGCCAATGCGAATTTGATCCCATATATATTAACCGACTATATGTCGCCTCTAGATGATGTGGTAAGTCATGATAGTGTACCCAGAGATTTTGAGTACACCATGGTCACTCTGTAACTCTCGAAGGGGATACACACAGTTCGAATGCAGTAGGATAAGATCACATCATTGATGTTCAGTGTCTTCAACCTCAGATATCTCAAAAAATACAACATGCTCGCCCCATACAAATACCTAACCAGGACAAAGGGAAAGAACTCAAAGATCATCCCTCAGCCGTGGATGATGAACCTCACGCAACCTACCTTGCTAAATGTCACGAAAATCCCCCACTTTAGAAAGAAAGAGGAATTCAACGCTTGTGTCAAGCTACTACTATTGTGTTACCATGGTGGCTATTTATGGCTAGACTGTCTTATTACATTTGATCCAATGTTGATCCATAGGATCACAAGGTTGAGTATGCATGGACCTGACCCGCTGGAGTTCTACCCAGGGAAGGCCACAAATCGTGCGCTAGCACAAAATATTAAGGACACATACGATGATGTCGAGAAGGGGATGCGAGGCTACAAGGTAGCCTCCATCCAGAATGGTGCGGTGAGCCTAGCATGTTAGTTAATAGTTGGAAAGATGGTATGAAAGAACCGACCCACACAGGTCACGGGCTTTGTTGTCGACCTTGTGGGGAAGTGTGTAGAAGGCTTACAGATGAACTGGGTAAATTACCTAGTCAATCAACTTGAACTAGACTGCTGCAAAGCCCAGGATCAAGGCTATGAGTTCAATTTTAGCTGGCTCCTGATCCTTATTGCCTTTGTTTTCTGCAAGATGCCAGAAGGTGTGACCTTCCCGGACATTAAGCCATTTGAGTTGCTTGCTGCGAAGTTCGCTACACTTTGGTACTCAAGCGATATGAACAAATAGTGGAAATCAAACGTTGTTTTTCATATGCACTACCTTCAGTTGAAGAGAGCCATAGAATATGAGCCTAGCATGATACCAAGCACCTTATAGAGATTCTGACCCCTGATGAAGTTCAACGCAGATCGAAATTTCATTTACATTACCATGCGAGTTGATGAGCACAAGGAACAACTCTAGTCGTACTATAAACTTACAGAAGAGGACTTGGAGGAGATCACTAAGGACTGGTCTGCAAAACTCCTTATCCCTACCAACCCCATAGAGATGTTTGATCCTAAACTTGACAACCTGGAGACTACTCACAAAGAACAGACACACCTGGAACTAGTAGAAGATAGAAGATTGAGGAGGTCCAATATTTAAGAAGTGCCTCAGGGAAGACTGCTTCCACATCACCTGAGCGAGGAGGTGATGGCGATGAAGAAGAGATTAAGGAAAAATTATATGAACAAAAGAAAGGTGAAGTAACACCACCCAGAGATGAGGCTGATCCCTTGAATAAGAGGAAGGTTTCTCCCCTGAAACCTTCTTCCCAGAAGAAATCGAGAGCCACCGTGACGAAGATGCAGACTACACTTACTCTTGATGACTTTGACTTCATCATAGCATCTCTAAATGATTCTTCACTAGAAATCACTAAGAAGCAAGGAGAGAAGCAGGAGGAGCTGTATGATAGAATTGAAGTCGAGATCTGAGGGGAACAACAGGATCTTCAGTCCAGTCATGTAGTCTCCACTGCGCCCCTGCCATCGGGAGAACAAGAATTGGGAGATGAGCCAGACCATCTCCGTCGCCTAGTAGATGCAACTGAAGATTTCCTTTGACAAGCACAAGAGGAAAAAAAAAAATACACCTATGATTTGACACAATTACAAGGAGTACTTGTAGAAAAATGTTGAGTTGCAGATCAAGAGAATATTTCTCTCCAGACAAAGTTTGACGAGGAGAAAGCACAAATGCAGTAAGAAAAGAAACAGTTGCTCGGAGGGAAACTCGAGGTAAAAGAAGCAGTCAACATAGCACTTCTTTATGTGACAGGCTTAGAGCCACAGGCAAAAGGCCGGGTTGAGAATCAAGTAGAGAAGATCGTAGAAGCCATCCAACAACTACAACAAAGAATAGAATATTTAGATCTCTGCACAGTGTCCAACACTCCATAGGATGTCCGATAAAAAAGAGAAGCGACTTCCCGGAGCATAGTCGAGAGAATAAAATATTTTCCATGGAATGCAAGAAACTCAGTGACCACAGTGCCCAAACTTATGAGAAACTCACTGATAATGTAGAACTAAAGGCACTAGAGTCATAGCTCCAGGAGGCGAAGTAGCAAGCAGAGACAATATAGGCACAGTTGAAGCCCCTTTCAACTGTAGAAAGAATGAAACGATCCCAGGAGTAGCGCACTTCCTAGCAGTAGGTTCATACCATTCAAAGCAAAGTCATGGAAGTGACTCAAATAATCCAACTTGTATAGGACAAGGCTTACCAACTGTTCATATATATCGAAGGTCGAGGAGAAGAACTGGAGCAAGTTGTTGTTGCAGCAGAAAAACACCTAGAAGGACTCATGAACGAGGAAATCATCCAATAGCTCGCTGAACAGGAGGTCGTGGAAAAACAACAAGTCGAAGCAGCTTGAGCCAAGCTCGAGGATTTCAAAGCAGAACTACCTAGATAAGAGTGACTTAGGACGATTCACAGGTGAGTGTTGGGGGCCTGTTGGCCCTTGACCAAGTTTTGGGAGATCCTTGGCCAAGTTTGACCTATTTTGGTACTTCGACATCCTGTTGAAGACAGAGCACAAGACAATGCAGATATCGTGGGATCTCGACCCCTTTTTGGGTTTGGGTTTATGTAATGGGTATGGTATGTCAGCCCATGGGTTTACCCATGTTTAGGCCTATTTTGTAAAGTATAAATAGATGTCTAGGCAATGTAAGGAGGAGGCAATATACGTGATGTTAGGCCAATCTGCTAAGTGCTAGTGATCGATCTATGTGATCGAAGGATTGTAAGTTCTTTGTGCATACTATGTAAAGCTTGCAGAGATGAGTGCAAGTGACTGTAGAAGGATTAGTGTTGTATTCTCACTCGGGGAAGGAGGATCTGGCGAGGTACGCACAGATCTCCTGTCCTATGCAGAGTAGGTTTTTTGAGGCTCTATGCATGTAACTGATTAACAAAAGATAATAGAAGAAAAGAAGAGTTGGTGGATGTAGCCCCAGGGGGGGTGAACCACGTATATGTTGTGTTTCTCTAATTTGTGCAATGTGTTGATGTGCTTATATGTTAATGTGCTTAGTGATTTAATATAGATGAATGATCTGCCGATTCTTAGTGCTTAATAACATGGATTTTAAATCTGACTGATATACACATGCTTAGTGTTGAATCTGTTAAGACCTGATCTATTTCGTCATGCTAAGAGCTATTAGATGCTAGATCTGGTTAGATACTGTGATGCTCTATAATTAGGGTTTGTTTGCGCTATTACCAAGAACTGAATGTTGATGAATGTTTACTGCTAAGTGATCTATTAAATGTTAGAATCACAGATCCATGTCCCAACTAAGGTTGCAGACATCTAAGTCCTACAACCACCCCTACCTCTACCTCGAGTGAGACTTCATATTCTTTGCAGGTGTTGCCGAAAGGGCCGGTAGTTAAGGTTTTGTTGGTGCATTGTTATAGTGTTGAACCCTAGTTCTACCCCTATGCCAACAATAGGAAAGGCCCGTCAGTTAGTTAGCTTATCAGAAGGTCCATTCTAAAGCTCGCTTGCATCTGATTGAAGTTCACGTCTGGTCAGAGACTGTATGCATAGTCCAACATGAAACATGCACATGTAATGCCTTCAATGCAGCTTTTTGATTATGCTTCTGTGATTTTTGTTTTGAGTATAAATACTCAATTTGATATTTTTGTAAGGTTCGATGGTAGAGCTATGCTCCTTCTTGTAAATTTTAAACAAGGGTTTTGGTTCTCTGGTTATGTACATGTATTTGAGACTTCTTGTTTATAGAAAGTTAGCTTCTTTCCATATTTTTGTAAACATTGTGTTAAGACACTCAGAAGTGGAGGATCTAGTCGAGGGTTTTGATGTTGTTGTGATGTAGGTTTGATCACTGTAATATTTTCCCCAGTTTTAACCAGTTTCTCGTCTTATCTTTTCCCCTCTTATACTGAGTAGATTGGGCATGGAGGATCTAGTTGAGCTGTCACAATAGAATTATGATGTAGGTTTCATCATCGTGCTATTGTAACTGTGTCGTTTAGACATATCTGAGTGTATAAATATTTGGGTCCAATAGAATCTCATTCTTGAAGCTTTTCCTCCTTAGGCTGCTGGAAGACTGGAATCCCATAGTAGGCCCTTACATCTCCTTACCAGTTCTCCCCCCTACTCACCCTTTTAATGCATCTTACTAACTAAATTTAGATCAAGACCTCACTTACCTATGCATTGCATGGTCTAGGATTTTGAGTTAAAGCGATATAACCTTGAGACTGCATCCATTAGACCACCCTTTAAACTATTTACTGTGACATACAAACTAGTGGGCCTTGGGGTTATCTCTGATACAATCCAGAGGTGACTTCCAATGCTAACATTTTTGGTGGCATTGTTGGGGACTAATTGAATATTTTCCCTGGGATTTAAATACAAAGCTTAATGGTTCTGAAGGTGCATCAGAACCCAGTACACCAAGATTTCAATTGTGCACCTAGAGACTCCATTGTAGTGACTCCATTGATGCAGATCTATTGGCGACTCCACTATTTCAGCTATGGCTTCTAGAGGTAGACACACGAGGTCTACTCCACAGTTGACTTTAGCAACACCTGAAGCTGACCCAGAGAAAATTATCAGAAAGGGAAATACCCTTCATCAAGGTACTTCTACTGTTGAACTAGGTTTTTTTTATGATTTTCATTATCCTATAGGAGCTCCAATTCCTTCTTTTCAGCCTTATTCTATACCTTTTGTTAGAGTTTTCCGAACTTTGAATTTTGGGAGTGTTCTTGTTGAGTTTTCCCCTCCTGGTCTGGGATTGGAGGGAGAAACCATTGTCACTCCCCTCTCCCCTGAATTCATACCATGGTTTAGACCCAATGCTTCAGAAGATTTACCCACCTAGGGATTTACCACTCCTTCTCCTATTAGAGTTATTGATTTCATGGAAAAAGAGACTCATGTTCCCTCAATCCATGTAGATTTTTCTCCAAATCCTTTGATGTTTCCCTTTCCTCTTGGAAGCTCAGTTACAAATTCCCATGTTCTAACACCTTCTCCTCGTAACTCTCCTCCACTTGATATCCCTATGGCAGGTGCTAATCCTCCTAGAAACAGAATGGATGCCACAATGGCTACAAGATATGCCCCCCTGGTCTTACCTCAACCCATGAATGCTCTCCCTGCATGAGATTACCTTAAATATATGCCCAAGTTCACTGGAGAAGAAGACATAATTGTTGAAGAGAACCTTGCTTCCTTCTATAGTTATGAAAATAATCTAAATATTGAAAATGAAGATGTATGGATGAGAGTCTTTGTCTAGAGCCTTGATGGTGAGGCTAGAAAGTGGTTCAGAGGTTTGACCCCTGGATCCATTGTTAGGATTGAGGCTCTAGATGATGCTTTATTGAGACAGTGGGGGGATAAAAAAAACTTTATGTATTATATCACAGAGTTTGGGTCCCTGAAGAGGAAAGAGGGAGAATCAGTCTCTGACTTCTCCAAACAATTCAATAAAATGTACAATAAGATCCCTGCCTAAAAAAGCCTACAAAAGCCTCTTCCAAAATCACTTACGCTAGCGCTTTTGACCTTGATTTTTGCCTCCTCCTCAGAGAAAGAAGAGCCACTTCCTTGGCTCATATGAAAGATGCATCCCTGGAAGTAGAATATAATGTATTTGTAGTTGAAAGACTTAGGAACAAAGCTGAGAGAGACAGAGGAAGAGGGAGATTTGAGGCCTCAACATCTGGTTCTTTTGCATCCGAACCTCAAGTGGATGAATTGACCAAGATGGTGAAATCCATTTCTACATAAATGGAGAAGATGAAGTTTGAAGGGAAGAAAGGTTATAAGAACGTCCCAAATATTGATAACAGAGGCAACTTCAGGAGGCTGAATAACAATGCTCCTCAGATTATGCCAAGAAATCCTAGAAACAGAGATAGAGATGATCAAAAAATACAAATCCCTCTTCAAAATAACCTTGTTGTTGATGAAGAAGGAGAGGAGGAAGAGCATGACCCTGAAATTCATTGTATTGGAGACACCTCCCCTTTTCCCCATTTAACTCAATTTGCCTATGATGAGTCCCTCACGAACAACCAAATAAATGAACTAATAAAGGGGGAGAAAGCCAATAATAGTCCCAATAACTATAACCTCAGGTCTAAGAATAAGGAAGGGAAGTCTGACATCCCTGATCAACCTTTCATAGTAGAGAAGCCTACTAAAGACGCAACAAACATCAACAAAGAAATAAAATCTCAAAATCCTCCACCAATAGCCAAAGACCTTGTCCCAGAGGTAAGAGAGATTATGAAGCCCCCCCCCCCTCCTTTAGTTTTGAGCATGAAATTCAAAATATCAGAATCCCTGTTCCCCTTTCGGAGCTAGTCAAACACGAAGACTTCAAAAGGTCCCTCTCTAAGATGTTGCAGCGTGAGCCATCTTGCCATCCTATAGACTCAGTAAATATCCAATATGGAAAGCCAACTGTCATCCTAGGTCCTATGATATAATATAAAGATGAGTTGTCCCCTCCCTTCTATACATCATTGAACATACATGATAAGGTGTTGCATAATTTCTTGATGGAATCAGGGGCATATCATAATATCATGCCCAAAACTATCATGGAAGAATTGGGACTAGAGATCACAAAGGCTTATCATGATTTGTATTCTTTCAATTCAAGGAGGGTGCAATGTCTTGGGATCATCAAAGATCTAGTTGTGACCTTGTTTAATATTCCCATGAAAAGTGTGGTCATGGATATTTTGGTGGCTGATGTTCCTCCCAAGTTTGGTATGATTTTGTCAAGATCTTGGATTAAAAGGCTTGGGGGAACCTTGTAGATGGACGTCACATATGCTACCATTCATGTGTTCGGAGGGGAGCATAGAAGACTGTACAAAGAGGCTCATTTGGCCTATATTATTAGTGATGAATCTGACCCCACCAACGATCCTATCTTTGCACTTGACACCGAGTAGGGGGCCATTTTGTTGCAGTTCACTGATGCTCATGAGCCTTCCTTAAAGCTCAAAAATAAGTCCATGGTTTTTCATGAAGCTTCTTTCTCCACCACCTCTGTTTGGAAAATGTTTTTTGATGGAGCCTCCTCTAAGGATGTTGTTGGTGCTGGAGTAGTTTTGGTTTCACCAGTCCAAGAAGACATATCTCTATCATACAAACTGGAATTTGAAGCTACCAACAATGTGGTAGAGTATGAAGCTCTTGTTTTAGGATTAAGGGATGCAAAATACATGGGGATAAAGGAAATATTTGTGTTTGGAGATGCATAATTGATTGTTAAAAAAATTAGAAATCTGTATCAAGCTACGCATCCCAGGCTCAGAACTTATAGAAATGAAGTATGGGACCTCATTGACATTTTTTTCTCAGATTTCAACATTTCATATATTCCAAGGGAAAATAATGTCATGGCTGATTCTATGGCTGTTTAAACAAGTAATTTCAAAGTCTCTCTACCACCTAAACTCAGGTATGATGTGGAAGTGAAATATAGACCCTCTATACCTGACAATTTCAAGCATTGGAAAGTGTTTGAGGATGATCTTGAAATAAAAATATTTGTAGAAACCGTCGCGGAGTTTTCTATATCGCACATTGATCAAGATCCTGACTCTGAAATAGAGCCCCATCCTGAGTTTTTCTTGAAAAATATTCTTGGTCATCACATTGTCCAACTACCCAACAATCACATCCCAAAGGGACTAGTTCCTTTGGAAAGGATTTTTGATAGAAATGATGTGGCAGTGAAGGGTAAAATATCAAATGATGATGTTGATGTGGCTGAGTGCAATATTGGCACAGAGATGGACCCAAAATTTGTCAAATTGTCAAGCAACCTGTCAAGAGAGCAGAGGGTCGAGTATACTTAGCTATTAAAGGAATTTTCTGATGTGTTTTCTTGGACATATGAAGATCTCATAACATATGACACTAGTGTCATTGAACATAAGATCCCATTGCAAGAGGAGGCCAAGCCATTTAGGCAGAAGTTGAGGCAAATAAATCCTATGTTGCTGCCTATTATGGAAAGGGAGGTGAAGTAGCCAACCTGGTCCCACTGAGAAAAAAGAGTGGAGAAATCAGACTCTGTGTTGAGTTCATAAATCTGAACATGAGCTCTAGGAAGGATAATTACCCACTGCCAAAGATGTAGCACATATTGTAGAGGGTAACTGGTGCATCTAGGATTTCCATGATTGATGGATTTTCTGGCTACAATCAAATCTTTATCTTACCTAAGGACAGAGAAAAGACAACCTTCATCACTCCTTGGGGCACATTCATGTATTCCAAAATTCCCTTTGGATTGATGAACACAGGAGCAACCTTTCAGCGAGCCATGGACATCACCTTCATTGGGGAGAAGGATAAGTTTGTGATCATCTATCTAGATGATATAATAGTCTATTCCATATCTAATAAAGACCACTGTTGTCATCTAAGGAAAGTCTTCTTAAAGTGCATAAGGTTTGGTCTCTCCTTAAATCCCAAGAAATCATTGTTTTCCATCAAGGGAAATTGTTGGGGCACATAGTATCAACTGATGGGGTTAGAATTGATTCAAGCAAGGTAGAATCTATTCAAACCTTGTCACTTCCCATATCTGGGAAGGAAGTTTAGTCTTTCATGGGAAAAATTAATTTCTTAAGGAGGTTTGTTTCCAATTTTGCTGAGCTAGTGGAGCATATCACAGTCATGCTCAAAAAGGGAAATGAAGTAAAATGGACTGTTGAGTCCTGAGAATCCTTCATCTAGATCAAGAAGGCATTGACTGAGGCACCTATGCTTGTCAGTCTCGATTATTCCAAGAATTTTCGGATTTTTTCTTTTGCTTCTTTTGATACGGTGGCAACGATTTTGTTGCAGAAGAATGTTGAAGAGCTAGAGCAACGAATTTCATTTTTCAGTAGGCATTGAGAGATGTAGAGGCAAAATATGATGTCATGGAGAAACAGGCCTTTTCCCTTGTGAAATCTCTCAAATATTTGAGAGTCTATGTCCTGCATTTAAAGATCATTGCATATGTTCCTTCAACCTCTGTGAAGGACATTCTCATTCAAACTGACATAGATGGGATAAGGAGTAAGTGGATTGCCAAGATCCTTGAATTTGATCTGGAAATAAAACCCACCAAACTAGTTAAAGGTTAAGGTTTAGCCAATTTGTTGGATGAATCTAATTGTAAAACTTTTGGGGTTAATTTCATCAAAACTTACTTAGAATATCAGCAGGCCAAGCTTCCTTATAACAGTCCTCGGGATAGCCCTCCACTGGCAGAGTGCCCCTGGTACAAAGACATTATATATTTTCTGTAAGAATTAAGACCCCCTGACGGAATGGGGAAGAGAAAGGCAAGAGATTTAAAGCTAAAAGTAATTAGATATTGCCTTATTTGTATTGGAAAGACCCTCTAGGTGTGCTTCTGAGATGTTTGGACCCATAGGAGGCCCAAAAAATTATGTTCGACTTACATGATAGCCTGTGTGGGGGACATCATTTCTGGAGAACCACAACCTACAAAATTCCTAGGGATGGGTACTTCTGGCCTACTCTATTCACTGATGTCTATGCAAAAATCAGGGCTTGCATCAAATGTCAAAAACTCACTGGGAAACAACAACTCAAGTCTCTTCCATTGAATCCTGTGGTAGCTTCAGGACCCTTTCAACAGTGGGGCCTAGACTTTATTGGAGAATGTCATCATGCTTCAAGTGGTCAACAAAGGTGGATCTTGACTGCAACAGATTATTTCAGCAAGTGGATAGAAGCTATTCCCACAAGGAGTGCTTCTCACAAAGTGATTATTGATTTTCTTGAAGACATTATGGTAAGGTTTGGCTGATCAAACAGAATCATCATTGATAACGCTTCATCCTTCAAAGATGAGCCATTGGTCAAATTTTGTGAGCAGTTCATAATTTCATTGATCCACTCTACCCCCTACTACCCCCAGGGAAATGGACTAGCAGAGTCCTCTAACAAAATCTTGATAAAGATCATAAAAAGACTTCTAGAGGACAATAAGAAATCATGGGATTCAAAGATTAATTTTTCCCTATGGGATGATCGAGTGACAACGAAGAGATCCCTGGGCCTCTCCCCTTTCTAGCTTGTCTATGGGGTTGAAGCAATTTTTCCTTCTCACCTGGCCCTACCTATGGAGAAATTATTTCAAGACTACCAAGGTGAGACTGATGATATGATTATAAGGATACATCAATTGGTAGAAGTGCAACAGAATAGAGAGAATCTACTGGACAAAGTGCATGAACGTCAACAGAAGATCAAGAAAGACTTTGACAAAAATGCGAGAAAAGACGATTTCCAGCTGTTAGATTTGGTTCTCAAATGGGAAGCGTCAAAGAAGGGAAGAGGAAAGAACAAAAAGTTTGAATTCCTGTGGATCAATACCTTCAAAACATCTAATATATATCCAAATAATACATACAAGTTGCATAATTTGGAGGGCGATCAAGTTTTCGATGGCCCTGTAAATGGGAATTTTATCAAGAAGTTCTTTATTTGAGCCACAAGTGGCTCTCATGTTTTTGTAAATACTTTTTTCTTTTTGTTATCGATTTTATAGGTGACTCCATATCCCAACAGTAAGGCACTGAAACTGCAGAAGACTTCTTGTCATCTCACAGGGAGAAAGCCATCCCCCATGGAGCCTAATGTTATCACATTAATTTTTAAAAGGGGAATTTTTTCCTAAGAAGTTTGCCCCTTGGCGAAATAATTAAAGAAAGCAGGAAAAAACGTACAATTCAACTTATATCCTAAGTCAGAGGTGCAATGTGATTTTTTGGCATGACATGATAAGACGCACATAGATCTAGGTGGTTAAGAGCTGAGCACCCTAGATCAATAGTCGATAGCCATACCGGGGCATCAACATGCGCACATGATAAAAATAGTAGAGCGAGGCGGGGAAAACAGCCGTGGTTTTTGAAGGTGCTATGTGTCAGTGAAAGACACACATTGGGCCCAAAAGAGAAGAAGCTCCAAACCACTTTTTGTAGCCCTGATACGAGCATGTGCACATAATGTCCTATCCCAGGCCAATAAGTGGTCACTCCTCATCACTTCCGCTCCCTCCATATATCTTCTACTCACCATCCCTCTGGTACCCATCACTTTCTCATCTCCTGCCACCTATGCCACCTCGCTCCACATCACCTCCATCCCATTACTCCTCAACCTCACTTGTGTTCCCCCCATTCTATCCTCAGTCTCCTCGTCCATCCAAAGTTGTCCACCTAGCCATCTCATGTCCACTACTCCATACTGAGTGCGCCAATCACTTCCTCAGTATTCATATCTGTCGTCAGGATTCTCCATAAGCATCCATCTCAGATCTAGAGGGTGAATGTTAAGGCTTCCATGTCTTACAAGTGCAGAGTTGGCTTGAGACTTCCCTGATCCCAATGAAGAATTTATGAAGGTAGTTGGCGGTGGTTGAACGTCATTTATGCCATAAGTAGAAAGCACAGGAAAGGAAGCCCAGTTAGTAAGCTCATCAATAGGTCCATTCTAAAGCCCACTTTTGTCTGATCGAAGTTCACGTCTAGTTAGAGACTGTATGCACAATCCGATAGGAAGCATGCACAAAAAATTCCTTCAATGAAAATTCTCGATTATTCTTCTGTGATTTTTGTTTTGAGTATAAATACTCAATTTTGATATTTTTGTAAGGGTCGATGGTAGAGCTTTGTGCCCACTTGTAAAGTTTTAATGAGGCTTCTGGTTCTCTATTTATGTACATGTATTTGAGACTTCTTTTTTAATGAAAGTTAGTTTCTTTCCATCTCTCTATAAACACTATGTTAAGAAACTCAGAATTGGAGGATCCAGTCGAGGGTTGTGATGTTGTGGTGATGTAGGTTTGATCACTGTAATATTTTCACCAGTTTTAACTAGTTTCTCATGTTATATTTTCCCCTCTTATACTGAGTATATTGGGCATGGAGGATCCAGTCAAGCTATCACAATAGCATTATGATGTAGGTTTGATCATCGTGTTGTTGTAACTATTTCGTTTAGACATATATTACTGTTTGAAGCTTTGGGTCCAAGAGGATATCGTTCTTGAATCTTTTCCTCCTTAGGCTGCTAGAAGACCGGATGTCCATAGCAGGCCCTTACATATTCTTACCAGTTCTTCCCCCTACTCACCCTTTTACTGCAACTTACTGAATGAAGTTAGATCAATACCTTACTTACCTATGCATTGCATAGTCCAAGATTTTGAGTTAAAGAGATATAACCTTGAGACTGCATCCATTAGAACACCCTTTAACTATTTACTATGACATACAAACTGATGGGCCTTGGCTTACCTCTGCTGCAATCCAGAGGTGACTTCCAATGCTAACAGGTATCCAAAAGGAAATGATCTATCACTTATTGCCTACACAGATGAAGATTGGGCAAGTTTCATTGATGATCGACAAAGCACCAGTGCAACAACGTTCTACTTGGGTGAGTGTTTAATATATTATCTAAGAAAGAAACAATCATCAATATATTTATCTACAGCTGAAGAAGATTATATTGCAGCAGCAGGATGTTGTACAAAGGTGCTATGGATGAAACGAACTTTGACAGATATACAGGTTGAGTATGATGAGCCCATTCCAATCTATTGTGATAATACAAGCGCCAATAGTATTTCAAAGAACCTAGTATTGCACTCCAAGACGAAGCACATTCCAATCAAGTATCACTTTCTATGGGAATAGGTTGCAGAGAAGAACATCATAGTTGAATATGCGGGCACAAAATAACAAGTGGAAGACATCTTTATAAAACCACTTCAACGGGAAGTCTTTGAGTATCTTCACTAGAGACTCAGAGTAATTTCTACTCCAAAATGAATGCTTTTGAATGATTATCTTATATGTCTTATATTTACACGAGGACGCACCATAAAGAGGACAATTTATGTTGGGATATCAGTTTCAGGAAGATTTCAGTCAAGGGGAGCAACTCCGGATGGAAAGATACCTTTGTCGTTGATGCCAAAGGGGGAGAGATTTATCAAATGCAAAGGTAAATGATTGGAGAAAGAGAAAGGAGGCATGGTTCCAGGGGGATAAATGGTCATAGGGGGAGCATGAGTGATATGAATTTAGTATTGCATCAGAGTGTTGACATCAATGCCAAAGGGGGATATTGTTGATTATTTAGGTTAGTTGTCATTGATGTCAACCCTTGAAGAAAGCTTGGTAGTGAATTTTGGTAGCACAAAAGTTTGGGTAAAGGAACCAAGTTTTTTTTTTTTTATGTATAATGGTATGGTTTTTAATATTTTTGAAGGTAAGACTATTATATATGGATAGTACATTTCATGCCATTTTTTGGGGTATGTGGAATGTCACATAACTCCTCACGGTTAGAGAGTTATGGCCATGTGAAGTTGGAGAACCCTCATGTGCCATCTAGAAGGCCCAAAAGGTCAAAGTAGTCAAAGTAGTTGCAAAGAAGAAATTATTTAAATAATAAAGTGAAGTGATGAGTGTATTATAAGTCAAAGTGGATAGAAAATAAATTATTTAAATAATAAAGTTAATGGAGAAATTACTAAGTGGACAAGTGGTTAGAAGTGGGTTAGCCCTAAAATAAGGAAAGTGGTTTAAGATGGTTAGGAGGTAGATAATAAAGTGAAGTGATGATTGTACTATAAGTCAAAGTGGATACAAACAAAATTATTTAAATAATAAATTTAATGGAGAAATTACTAAGTGGACAAGTGGTTAGAAGTGGGTTATCCCTAAAATAAGGAAAGCGGTTTAAGATGGTTAGAAGGTAACGCCTTGAGGAAGCTACATAGAAGTATAAATAAGAGGCAAGGGTATCTCATTTAATTACACTTGAGAATATTGAATATATACAAGTGAATGAGGTAACCAAAGTATATCTAAGGCAAATTTCAGAGCGAAGGTGAAATAAAGAAGGCCGGAATTCAAGGGAGGATAAATTCTTTTGATGATGCTTTCTAAGGTATGTTATTTACAAGTCATCTCACCATTTTCGAAATAATTGTTTTTATAGAATGATTCAAATTACAAAGTATGGAGGACTTTGAGGAAAGATATCCAAGTAGCTGTGATAAAAATTTCAGCTTGTGGGTTGTTGTATTTTTGGAGTTACACTCCGTGGAAAATGAGGTTTGTGGCTTGTCCAGAAACTAGTCTAAAAAGGTGTTTCAGGTAAAAACATCATAAATTCATCATAACATATCCAAATTTAGTATGAACAAATGTATTGGTTAGAGTACAGTATTTAGTTTTTTTGGTACCATTTTCATATTCATACAACAAATATTCTGTCTGGGGCATGCTCTACAAGTTCGCTCTATAGAATAAGCCAGAATTCAACAAGGTATGCCATATTTGCTATAAATCATTTTCTGAGAGGTTCCAAGTAGTGAAACCTGGAGGAATTGCATAAAAGACATTGAAGAACATTGTGTACTATTTTAAGATATTTATTCATTACAGGTACATAGTTATGATTATTTCAATCTAGGGTTGTTGATTAATCCAAAATTAGTCATGTGAGACTAAAGTAAAGTTTGATGAAAATGATAGTCTCTTGTTGTTAAAGTTAAGGAAGGTTTGTAGGTATGTGACCATATACACCAGGTCTGTTAGAAAGTTACAAATTATATTTGGATGATTAAATTGATGAGGTCTTTTGGTTGAGGTACATGTTGGGTACATGGTTGAGACAAGTAGTTGATGAGTTGGCACATACATGAGGTGTATAGTTGATGATGTTGGTATATCTTAATGAGTGATATTTGATGAGTATTTTATGCATGATTGGTACATACTTGGTACATGGTTGGAGGCACTTGTTAGGAGTATTTTTGACACATTGTTTATGGATGATGTAGCATACTATTCTTGGTATATTATTAGAAGCTCATATTGATCTTGGTGATGATTATGAGTCGTTGTGTTATGCTTGGTTGATGCACATCTTGGTGATATTGTGCATATGGTTGAGATTTTTCTTGGTGATTGATCTTGGTGAGTAGATCTAATTTGGTTGATAAGATTGATGAGACAGGTTGTTGTGATAGGTTGTTTGGACAGGTTATTGTGACATGTTATTTGTACAGGTTTGGTGCATGGTTGAAGCACTTGTTTATGGTAGAGGTTGAGGTACAGATTGATGCATGGTCCATGTTGGCACAAGTTATTGGTATGGTTTTTTACATTTTGTTTGGTGCAGGTTGATTGGTACAATTTTACACCAGTATATCTCACAGTGATAATGTGATAGTGGTTCCATCATTCTACTTATATTTCAGAGCGGTTGGATGGGGCAAGGACAGGTGGTTGTAGCCACCTTTCGATTGTAGTCGGAGAACATAGGGGGTTGTAGCCTCCTTCTGTTTATAGCCAGAGAATTGGGGAGTTGGATCTTCCCTCAGGTTGTAGCCTGAGAAACTAGGGGGTTGGAGCCTCCTTCCAGTTGCAGCTGAAAAACAAAGGAAGTTGGTGCTTCCAATGAATGTAATTATTAAATACATATAAGAAAAATAATTCTATGGTTTTCTCCCTCTTTGGGTTTCCACGTAAAAACATTGGTGTACTTTGTATGTGTATGCTTCCTCATTTGTTCATTGTTTATTTATTCTGCAACTATTGGATGATAATTCTACATTGATATAACACTTGCAATTTTGGGAAAACGGATTATATTTCTCTATTATTGATTAACCCCCCCTCTCAGTAATCCAACATTGAACATGTTTGATATTTTAAGTATGCCCTTAATAAAATTGATGTAAACATTTGTGGAACAACTGTTTAGGTAAACGACTCAGTTGTTTCACTATTTATTAAGGCTACTATTGAGGGTTTACAAACTATCTTGTTACATGTATATGATCTCTAGAAATGTAAACACTCTTAATCAAACTTTGATACACACATCTAAAACATTCTAAGGGCTGAAGTTTTACTGTGTATGCATTTATAAGTGCTTTATCTCTTGTTTATTCATTGTTTCTCATACTACCATAATCTAAATATATTTTGAAAAGTTAATGGTTATAATATGTACAACTACAAATTGATTTCATGATTATTATGCCCTTGGATGCTATCATATATGAGATTTTACAGTTTGGAATAATATGAATATATCATTGGAATATCTTTTTCATGGTTGCAAACTGTCTAATTCACATGATGATGATGATGATGTTATGATTATTGGATGGTATTTTGGATACCATAAGTAAGAGTAAATCACCATATATCTCTATTGTCCTCACCATTATACATAACAACAACAAGACCTTGTGATTAATAATATCATGCTGCAATTTTTCATCTTGTTGTCCTAATGTTTCACTTATTGTTGGCACATGATCTATTTGTATGGAGGCATCTAAATGGTAACTAAAACTTAATGATGGTCTAATGGATTTGAATGACATAACATTTTGAAATCTTCTGGTTACATCTTATGGCACCATTCTATGTCATCGATATATATGTGAATGAAACATATTAGACATTTCATTATCCTAAAACTTAATGATGATTTCATGGATTTGAATGACATAATATTTTGAAATCTTTTGGTTACATCTTATGTTTTGTGGCACCATTCTATGTCATTGATATATGTGTGAATCAAACATCTTAGACATTTCATGATCCTATGGTTGATGAATTGAGTAAACTTCATTTATGCTTATTTTCCATGCGTAATCACACCTTACATGTAACATCCCCATTATGATCCCTAGTTTAATTAATGATTATGTGGATGTAATATGTGGCTACGACCAAGCAATGTAATATGTGAATGATATTTCAATGTTTTAGTAATACAATGTGATTCCAGTTGCTAAGGGGACATGGATAAGAGATGGGGGTTGAATTAATCCACAAGAGAGAGAAGTGTCTAGGATAATGGTCAAGATAGGTCAAAGGGGGAATTTCCCATGTATATCAATTCACCCATTTTCCTGAACTTGCTAATTGTATGTGAACCTTCATATGTTTTATCAAGTGTTCCCAAAATCAATCATTGAATACATGTAAGAGGGTGGGTGTGAGTAGTCACATCCTTCTAATTGAGTGTTCCCAAATCCAATCATTGAATGCATACAAGAGGGTGGGTGTGAGTTCTCACATTCGCGAGTTATTGGGCACATGGGGGTTGAGTACAATCAACTTGGGGAAGAGAGTGAGTCAAGAAAGGAAAGATGAAAGAGATGAAATTCATATGGGTTGGGACAACAATTTTTTAGTCAGTTAAGTTTGTACATTGGAGAAAAAGAGGAGTGAGCAAGAAAGAGAGGGGGGGATCTAATAGAGCCATGGAGGGTGAATTATAGAGCATAATTGGAGCTGGAAAACTAAAGAGTCAGGTTGTTAGGACTAAAGAGTGAATTCATGTGTGAGTTTCACTAAAAAACAAGTGTTGTTGTTATTTTTCTTTTAATTTTCCTAACAACAAGTTCCCTTGAGTTCTAAACTAAGAAATTCTTAGTTACCTGTGCCAGAGAGACCTTGATAAATGAATGACACATTCCTTAGGCTATCCTTGATAAATGGATGGTACATCCCTTGGGTTAAGCATGATAAACAAATGGTACATCCCTTGGTTTACCCTAATAAACGGATGGAACATCCCTTAGGTGATACCTGATAAATGAATGGTGCATTCCTTGGGTTGGGAAGGTTAGGACGAAGAGAGCTGGTAGAAATATCGGGATAGTTGTAGGAGAATATTAGTTGGGTTATGAGATTTATGAGCTACGAGTGGACAGTGAGAGACCACCCTCTTTTTTGGATTAGTAGCGTTAGATTTGGGGTGACTAAATATTGAGATTTGGAATAATCAGTCTATCGTTGGGTGGATCGTTCGTTCAAAGCAGTTGGTTGCACGATTCTTGTTTCAAGATAAGTGTTTTATCTTGTACTGAGTTATTTACATTTGTTGTTTTTGTGCATGAACTTTGCGTGAATTAGAATGAATTATATGTTGGTGTAATGAATGGTTTAGTTGTATTTCATGTTGATTATTACCATGCTTTAGATGAATCTATTTTATGGTTATAGATTGTAGCTAAATCTGTTATAAATTTGTAGTTTTAATCTATAGAAAATTGGTTAATAGTAAAGGAATTACTTTAGTTAGCAGAAGTTTCATTTTTATGTGTATGTCACACGTAATGTTGCTTAGCTAGAGGCTAGGTATGTTACAAAAATGGTATCGAAGATAATAATGAGAGATTTGTGTGTGGAGTGGCCCAGCCTTGGTGGCTGGGTACATCACAAAGTGGTATCAAAGCCTAGTTTTCAACATTGATCCTAGATGGGTTGAGTTAGAAGAATGTTGAAGCATAAACCTGTAGAGAAGTAATTTCTAGAGTAGGTATGAAACATGTTTTATTAAATTACTTCAATAAAATTGAGAGGAATTTCATGGGTAATTTGAATAATTTACCCTCTTTAGAAATTTTGAACATAAGCAAATCCATTTTTTTTTTCGTATTTTTCGTACGATCATGTTGGCATCACACGGAGGACACATGTCGGCTACCATGGTAGAATAAAGACATGTATTTCCATGGTGGCAGGTGCATGTTGGATGGGATGACAGTTGGTGGGTGATGTGGAGCCATGTGGAAGGCTAAGTGTAAGTCCCATGAAACTGCGGTAACATATTGGAATATGGTTAATTGTTGAGACTTCTCAAATGAATTTATGAAAAGAAGGATGCAATATTATGAGTCCACAAGTTCATGAGTCCGTGAAGGAAAAATAAAATAAGTGTTGGTAGCAGGTTCATGGAAGGTATTAAGAAGATATATGACTTATATCCACGATGAATCCATTAAGATAGATCAATGATGAAGATCTAATTAAGAAATGATCATATGGTCATTGAGCGTTGCTACTATGTTGCATGTGTCAATGAATATTCCTTCACTGTTTTTCCACCATAACTTTCATCTCAGAGCTCGGATTGGGGAAAATGAATAGTTGTTGGAAATATATTGAGAAGTAGAAGAGATATTTCGACCTATAATTTTTATTAGGGAACTATATTTTCTTCAAAAGTGATAAAAGTGAATTTTGTAGCAGCAAAAGAGTGGAAATTGCAACTTGTAATTGTTGTAACTATTCGCTCAAAACTCAGATTGAGACATAAGAACAACCATTGGATTTTTTTTTTGAAAATAAATACATTTAAGGAATCCTACTAGAGAGTAGTGAATTAATATTGTTCATAATTTAAAATGAAGAATGATCTGTAATCTAATTGATAAATATTTTTCAATATGCTTAATCCTAACAACAATTATTGCATGCACATTCTTGCATAATTAGAAATAAAGAAAAGCAGACTTTAGTTCCTACATTAGAACTAGAGACATGGATGTTATAACCCTAATTTGAACCAGACATGCTTACCTGGCATCAGTCCATCTCAGATTCCTTCTTTGCCAAAACACTACTGAACAACTCTTCTTAAAAACCCCTTTTATAAAAACCCAAGCGCCCTACTCCATTACTGCACACGTGTACATGCTAGCTGACCCAAGACAACCCGCATGTACCTACAAAAGCATGGAAAAATGAAAGTTGTTGACGGAACACACAACTTTGGGTAAGTTAACTAAACCTTTTGGCCATGCATGGCCGGTCACTCGACCAAATACCTAGCTTCTTATAGCCTATAAAAGAAAGGTTAGGGGTCCCATTTGAAAGGAGGAGAGTCATAGTAAAGAAACTATACTCGATTAATCATTCCCTTTGTCCCAACCTTTAGAAATACTTGTGCAAAGAGAAGTATAGAGAAAAGCAATTGGAAGACAGTAGAAGAAGAGCCCAGGACCAAGATCGAGGAGCAGTAGCTGACTTTATCATTGTAAGGTATCATTGTGAAGCTAATAAAAGAATCACTTTTCCCGTCCCGCCATATGAGATTGTCATTATTGGAATATTGATTGTATGATTGATTAAATCTCTAACCCATTAGTTCATAGATCAAATGCATGTGGATTTCTTTGTTTGTCTTTAGTGAATGAAGGTCAACATTGGGAGGAGAGTTGCATTCAAAGAACGACCAAGCACGAAAATGGATCAACATCAAACATGAAAAATAAGGTACGTCAACTTAATCTCTTGAGCCTTGTATTTACATATGAGTAATGGGGTTTTAGGCATGGGATGATGGTGAAAAGTAAGAATCTTTAGGTCATTTCTGCATGCATGATAAAACCCTTAGTGCTAGTTCGTAGGAGGGATTTCCCACCAACAAAAATGGAGGATGCTCAAGGGTTTTACAACCATGAAGAATAAATTGGAGGTTTGCATCATTGTAAGGTATCATTGTGAAGCTAATAAAAGAATCGCTTTTCCCGTCCTGCCATATGAGATTGTCATTATTGGAATATTGATTGTATGATTGATTAAATCTCTAACCCATTAGTTCATAGATCAAATGCATGTGGATTTCTTTGTTTGTCTTTAGTGAATGCAAGTCAGCATTGGGAGGAGAGTTGCATTCAAAGAACGACCAAGCACGAAAATGGATCAACATCAAACATGAAAAATAAGGTACGTCAACTTAATCTCTTGAGCCTTGTATTTACATATGAGT
>JZKD02S2064728.1:0-14837 GCA_000966675.3 Picea glauca
GCAAATAGGTGTCAATCCGGGAATACCAAGCTTGGGGAGCTTGCTTCAGACCATAAAGTGCCTTTCTCAGAAGGCACACGTGAGTCTCCCTGTCACTCACCTCAAAGCCCTGTGGATGCTCAATGTACACCTCGTCCTCAATGAAGCCATTCAGAAAGGCTTTGGGATAGCTTGCCAAAGTGTCGTTTAGGGTTTGGAAGAGGATTCAAAATCCTCACTGGAAACGACGCCAAAATGTTATCACACAAGTTGTAGGTTGGGAAAAGCCCGACCCAACCACCAAATGGCGACAACGTTGAGAACACCTACCCACTGTCACCTTAGGCAGGTATTCTCGTCACTTTAGAGATGATAGAATCACCTCAAGAGGGGAATCCCGGTGGCCCTGGGGGGAATGAGATGAAAAGTGAAGTGATGAAAGAATTTTTGAAATTCTGAGGTCCTATGAGGCTGCCATCTAAGGTCTATCCTTGACCTTAGTATGGCTCTAAGTTTCAACTGTGTGGCTGTATTTTCTTGCTGTTTTTAGGACAACAAACAATCACCAAACTTTCTGCTCAATATTTGATGTTTAAGTGCCCTTTTGAGGTGCCCTTGCAAGTGTTTTGTTTACTCAATGTTAGCACATACAATATACATCAAAACACATAACACTACCTCTAGATCTTTAATTTAAAATGCTGATCTACACTTCTAAGCATGCATAAATTTGACACATAGAGTTTTGGTCAACATGACCCTGGAAAACCCCCCCATGGGGAAAACCAGTTTGGAGCAGATATATATAGAAGGCCTCAAAACAAAATGTACAACACAGGAAACATATACAAGTGAGCCTGGTACAATAGCAACCACTCTCGGATGCCTTGGAGTTACTTGAAGACCTCCCCACAAAACTTGTGAAGTAAGGCGCCCCTTGCCTTGGTGAGCCTTTCTTCCTCTTGCTTGCTTTGTCTTTATCTTGATCCTTTGCTTTGCCTTTTCTCTTGCTTGCCTCTGAACTTGCCTTGTCTTTATCCTTGCCTTTGAAGTAGCCTCCCTTTCCCAAGAAAACTTCCTCCAAGTGATGGTGCACCCCTCCTCTCAAGTGTGCCCCCCACACATGCAAAAAAACCAACGAGGGATGAATCCTCCCTAGCCAAGCGCCCTCAAATCCTCATGAAGTGCACCTCTCCTCTACTAGTTAGAACCCTCCAAGAATGAGCCAACTCCTTGCTTGATTTGCCCTCCTCCCAAGAATGCGCCACCACCTCAAGCAAGTGCACCTACCTCCATAGAATGTGCCTCCTCCTCTAGACTCATGCTCCCTCAGTCCACATAGCTTCCTCCATGGCACAAGAGTAAGCCAAGACAAATGGAGTGAGCCTCCAAGCAATGTGTACAGCTCCCTCTACTAGATATGTGCCCCTCCTCTCAAGGTTGCACCCTCTCCTCTAGCAAATGCCCCCTCCATCACAAATGTGCGCCCTCCTCTAGAATGGTAGCCAAGTCTCCATGGAAGGCATCTCCAAGCTATCTCAAGCCAACAAAAGATTCCTCCTCAAACCCTCATGCAAGTGCGCCCTCCTCTCCTTGAGAAATGTGCCCTAGCTCTCCTCCTCTCCTCACATGTGAAGAATGAATCTAAAAAATGCACTAAACCTTCCTTTAGCCTCCTTTGGCCAAGCCCTAAAAGATCAATGGCCTAGATCCAATCTAGCCAAGTCTAATCAATGGGTGAGATCTAATCCAAAAATCTCACTAAGGAAACCCACTTTCCTTCGTTGCTTTATATCTCCCCTTTGTGTTTAGAGACTCATAAACACATGGGGACCACTTTCCAAGGTACCCAAATCTCAACAAGAAGGTCCCCCTATAGGTCAAGGTAGAAGATGTGGAGAGGCTTGGGAAAGTGTCTAAGTGGTAGCCAATGGTTGCCAAGAGATAAGAACAACTGCAAAGAGTGTTGTACTTGCCCGAGACACAAGAATAAGCCGAGCATATATGTATAATGTTAGGTGGACAAACAAGTTAAGCTTGCTGTCCTTAATTGCAGCAGTAAACAACAATGTATATGAACAAAGAAATAATTATTAAAGCTGCCAAACAGTTGCAGAAAGTCCACTGAAAGATGCTAGAGATAAGTTAGATAAACACTAGTGATACTCAAGAATGAAAGCACAAGACTTTAGCAATGAAACGAGGCTGCGATAAAAGGTGTTTGCAGAGATATTTTGCAGCCTTATGGCTGTAGCAAACAAGTTGTTACAGCAGTAAATCCAACCACCAAAACTCACAAAGAATCCACCCAAAAGTCGCGCTAGACCAAGTAGATAAATGTGACAAACTCTTGGCAAATTCTGACGGTTGAAAAGCAAGTTGTAAATGAAAAAGTGTTAGGGTTTTTTCAGCCCTAATGGCTGTAGATGAAGTTTTATAATAACAGCAAGAAGTAAGATGACGCCTTAGTGGCTCAATCAAGCTTATAGAGCAAGAAATTGATTCCAACTTAGACAACCTTCAAATCATAAAATTTCACGTTAACCAATGCAATATTTTATTTCTCCAATGCAATTATACTAGTGCCTTTAGCTATTGGGTTATGGAGTCAAGTATATAAAGAGCTAAACAATGCTATCTCCTTGGGGGTGTAAGCCCTCTTACTCCCCAAGGCAAGCAAATGCTAAGCTAGGAGATACTAGGATGGTGTAAGCCCTTTTACTTCTCCTAGTATAACCTTGTGCAACAATTAACTTCCCCAATAAATCTAGCAAGTCAAACTTGTGACTAAGCAGTGAAGCATCAACAAGATAAATCCTTACCTAGTTCAAGAAATGACAAGATAAACCTCATCTTACCAAGATAAATCCACCACACATGCCAAAAAAAAACTCCAAGAAGGGTAGCACACTGCTTCTTCCACCAATAGCATAAAGAAACCAAGTTAAAAAGCACAAGAGAGAGAAGGTTTTCCAAGGAGGGCGGAAATTTCAGCCAAATACTTCTCACAATGGGAGAGTTATGTTATGAAATGAGATTCACATGATCTCTATTTATACAAAAGGTCTAAAACATAGTTTGTCCACTTAATTAGGGTAAAACGTTAGATAAGGGGTCAACAACCCTTTTCTTACCCCTTTACAAAAATGATAATATTTAATTTTCACTTTTGCACATTAGAAACCCTAAAATAAGATGACATCACCCCTTTAGGGAGACATTTTGGCACTTGGAGCAAGTCGTTGGAGTTGGGGAAGCATGGGTAGGCCTCCAAAGGCCACTTGTCATTCATCCAAGCCCCTTCTTCATGATTCAAAACCTCCTTCCTTCAAAACGTGCCATGTGTCCATGAGCAATACCTCCATCACCACCAAACCTTAGCCCTAGGTGACGTCAAGCCTCAAGAAGTGACGTTTTGCCCCTCCTAGGCAAGTTGTTTGGCATGTGAGGGCTAGATTATGTTTTCCAAGGTGTCTCCTAGGCCTCCAAAGGAAAGTCATTATGATCCGGCATGTGGGCCCTTAGCATCCAACCTGTGGGCTTCAAGCCCCATGGAAACCCAAGCTAGGCTTGTTCCTCCAAAACTATCCAAAATAGGCACACCCTCTAAGGATCTCAAGTCAAAATATCATGGCAAGTGAAAACCACATCTAATAAACAAGGCACCTAAACATGTGCGTCAAAACTACCTCATCTAATAAAACAAATGCTTCAAGACCCTATACAATTGACCAAGTTTAGGTATGGGAGGGGTGTCATAAAAGTCCTATTGGGTAGACCAAAACCCTCAAGTAGGGGATGCTGCCAAGGATGCCCCTTTAGGGTCATGTAGTGGATGATGAGGTGGATAGGGGTTTAGACTTCATTGGTCAATGAGTTCATGACATACAAGGTCTCGTATCATCTCATTTATGGGTGCCTTTGTAGGGGGTGTTCCGCACCTTCCTCAATGCAACCTTTTTCAAAGTCCATTTATTGCCATTTATTAATTAATCAATGATCCAAACACGTGTGCGCTCCCAATAGTCAATTTATTAGCTGGGGGGGCAGTAACATAGTGTCACTTGAAAGAATAGGTCCACAAAGTGCCATAGGGGTAACCATGTAAAGCGTTATAACGCACTTGTTTTAGGCTTACATCCAAGCGGGATATTTATTATGTGTTTGATATTGTGTAGGTCTTCAATTCTTTCGAGAGAAGCAATTCATCGTTCTCAAGACCTGTTTGGGCGAGCATGTAGAAGGTTTATATTTTAGGCTCTGATCTTTTGCCAACAACCATCCCCTCGGGCCTTCAACCCCTTCTTCCAATGAAATGAGCTACATGCCCTTCTTGGGTCACTAAAGTCAAAGGGCCTAGAAAAGGGAAATATGATGGTAAAATAATGAGCAGAAAGTGGTAAGTATGGTCGTGAATGATACGATAACCTCTCAAGGCCCCCCTAGTTGCAACCCTTCCCCAAAAGTTGGCCACTTACTAGGAAATCTATGACACTCACCAAGGTGAAATAGGGTCATTAGCATAATGTCCAAGCATGTGTTCTATAATCAAAAGAAGCTTAAAGACAACATGTTTAAATTCGTCAAATATTAGGGTGATTACCTGACTTGTACCGCATGGAGCAAGACCCATGTGTCGTCCATAAGCTAGCTGGTGTGGTGGATGCGCTGACAATGGATCCAAACTGTGGTGATAGAGCGGGCTACCATATGTGTAAGTGGACACTGCTAATCATGTGGTCTCTCAACACTCCATATTTGCAACCTGAGGGCCTCGAGACATCATCTCCTTAGTTATCCCAGAAAGTAGGGATAACATGGATCATTGGTTGAAGTTTGATAATAGATCACTAGCTCAAGAAGTTATGTTTGTTTCCTTGTTTCACCTTGGTAGCCAACATGTGTGCCCTAGTCCCGTGTTGTCATTGCCCAGGGAAAAGGTGTACTACTGGGGGGCCCTCACAAGGGTAACATTCAGTTTCCCCACCATACTTGACACTTTCCATCCTGGAGCATGTCATAGTGCACTAAACTTCGGTAATGGTCATGGTCCATTGTCTCATGAGAAGAGGGGCTGAAGGCCTAGAGGTTGATTGGAGTTGCTAAGCAAAAGAAGAATAAAGAAAGAATAATGCTAAAGAAAGAAAGAGAAAATGGAAAAGGATTCTTAAAGGCCAGTCCATACTTGAGCTCTACCCTTTCCGCGTTCACCATAGTCCCAAACAATGATGCTATAGCTTGAAACCTTGTAAAGGGGAATTGCAAATGTGATAAGAGGATAATAAAAAGGAAGATTAAGGGATTTGGAAAAATGTAGCGCTTAGAAAGTGGCAACTCAAGAGCAAGCACACCCTCCACACATGCGCTCATAGAAATGGACTCAATGACACCACAAGCCATGAAGTAAGCCCAACATGGACGACTATCACACTTACTCTTTAAGGGTTCTTTTCTTCATTTCCCTCACGACATATCCCTCTACTTGGGTCTTTCTTTCACTGTTTTGGTTGGCACACCTAATAGGGTTTGATGAAGGTCCTCCCATATTCAAACTTGCTAACTTACTTAAAGTCCTGAGCTAATGTGAAATTTGAAGGGGATACTTGATTTGAACTGTTTATGTGGTTTATATCTTAAGTAACAACTTACCTTGTATGATCTAAGGATTGGTATATCTTATGAACATTAACTTTACTTGATTTCATACTTTGTTTTGATTTGGATGCCCCTGACATGGTACTTTGAAGGATGCCCCAGGCTTTCACCCAGGACCTTGTGCCTTTATTGTAGGATACGAGACGTGTGATGCAAAGCATTGAGTCACCTAGTGGCTTGACACATTCAGATACTAGCTTTCACATCTTTTGGACCTTGGACGATGAACAAATGGGCTTGATTTTGACGGATATGGTCATGATGGCACAATTATGGGTAGGAAGAGCATACTCTGGACAGTGCACCCACACATTACCCGGCCATTTGATGGAGAACGTTGCACTTTGTTTGGCTTGGACAACATACAGAGATGATGTACACCCTCCTCCACCATGCACACTATCCTTCACACCTTGGGCGCTGGTCCCTTTTGATTATGTCGTCATGTTAGGGTTTGATGGAGATGTTGGGGTTTTCCTGCAGGCTGCCACATGGACACCACATGATGATGTGAGGTGGCATGGAAATTCTTCAATCTTGCTTGCACTTTGGATTATGACACATGGCATTGGGAGGCCCTCCACCTCTAGGAGGCTTGACGTCACCACACGTGGTTTTATGATTTATCTTTGCATTTATTATTGTTGTAGAGGTTATTTTGGAGGTGTCGGCCCCACTTGTAACTTGAAATTATAACATTTTGTGGACGATAGCACTCGTTTACCTCATATAAATAGAGGGAATGCTCATTTCATTTTATCATCATCACTTGTCCTCTCATACAAGTGAGGAGGAGCTCCAAAAATGTTTGCTATTTTCTCTTTTTGTCTCTTGGATATCAGGCACACTTTTTGAAGGAGGATTATTGGTGGATGCTTTACTTTCTTGGATGATATTTGTTGCAACTAGGTTTCTCTTGGCATAGCAACTTGGATAAGTAAGTGATTTGCTTTAAGTTTATGTGTTTCTTCATGGTATAATTGTTAGTTGCTATCTTATTGCATGCTACTTTGTCCTAGTAAAACCCTAGGAAGGAGACATAAGTCTTTCTCTCCTTTAATAATTTTGTTTGTCCAAGATTGGTGAAGGCATCAAGAGACCTAGTCTCTTGCTAAGATTCAAAGGCTTAAGGCCTAAGAGGCTTTGCACCTGAAGGTTTTGATCTTAGTCATTTGATCATTGACCTAGGTCATCTAGAAGAGGGAAAACAACATCTAGGGCCCAAGAGGCTTTGCACCCTAGAAATTGTTTTCTTGAAGGCTTAACTCGTAAGGCCCAAGATGCTTTGCACCTTAGGGTTTGAACCTCATTCTTCTTGATCATCGAAGTCTTCCTTCAAGTGCTTCATGCTTGACTCCATTTGTCCTAGAAAAGACAACAACACTAGTCTAGAACTTTGCTTGTGGTGAAAACATTCTTAGAATTAGCATTCTCTCTCCTAAAGCGATTTGACCAACCCTACTAACTCTAACCCTAGCAAACAAATAATATTTGCTGCTGCTGTTATAAAATTTGCTACAGCCACTAGGATTTACTTTAATTGCTGCATACTTAATTGAAATAGTGGCTAACGTTACTCAGAATCATAGTCTAGCAATTGGATATTATTGTACATGTTGACGGCTTAATTTTTATGCTCAATTTCCACAATTTGGAGTACTTTTTCTTATTGCTGTTGCAGAACATTAATTGCTGTTATATATTATTTTACTGTTGCAATTTTGCAACAACCATTGAATTTATTGATTATCTAGTGTCTGAGAGGATATTAATGACTTATATGACTCGTTAATTGTTTATATTATGCTTTATATTGTTTATTGTCTTGTACGGGTGAACCNGAAAAGGATTCTTAAAGGCCAGTCCATACTTGAGCTCTACCCTTTCCGCGTTCACCATAGTCCCAAACAATGATGCTATAGCTTGAAACCTTGTAAAGGGGAATTGCAAATGTGATAAGAGGATAATAAAAAGGAAGATTAAGGGATTTGGAAAAATGTAGCGCTTAGAAAGTGGCAACTCAAGAGCAAGCACACCCTCCACACATGCGCTCATAGAAATGGACTCAATGACACCACAAGCCATGAAGTAAGCCCAACATGGACGACTATCACACTTACTCTTTAAGGGTTCTTTTCTTCATTTCCCTCACGACATATCCCTCTACTTGGGTCTTTCTTTCACTGTTTTGGTTGGCACACCTAATAGGGTTTGATGAAGGTCCTCCCATATTCAAACTTGCTAACTTACTTAAAGTCCTGAGCTAATGTGAAATTTGAAGGGGATACTTGATTTGAACTGTTTATGTGGTTTATATCTTAAGTAACAACTTACCTTGTATGATCTAAGGATTGGTATATCTTATGAACATTAGCTTTACTTGATTTCATACTTTGTTTTGATTTGGATGCCCCTGACATGGTACTTTGAAGGATGCCCCAAGCTTTCACCCAGGACCTTGTGCCTTTATTGTAGGATACGAGACGTGTGATGCAAAGCATTGAGTCACCCAGTGGCTTGACACATTCAGATACTAGCTTTCACATCTTTTGGACCTTGGACGATGGACAAATGGGCTTGATTTTGACGGATATGGTCATGATGGCACAATTATGGGTAGGAAGAGCATACTCTGGACAGTGCACCCACACATTACTCGACCATTTGATGGAGGATGTTGCACTTTGTTTGGCTTGGACAACATACAGAGATGATGTACACCCTCCTCCACCATGCACACTATCCTTCACACCTTGGGCACTGGTCCCTTTTGATTATGTCATCATGCTAGGGTTTGATGGAGATGTTGGGGTTTTCCTGCCACATGGACACCACATGATGATGTGAGGTGGCATGGAAATTCTTCAATCTTGCTTGCACTTTGGATTATGACACATGGCATTGGGAGGCCCTCCACCTCTAGGAGGCTTGATGTCACCACACGTGGTTTTATGATTTATCTTTGCATTTATTATTGTTGTAGAGGTTATTTTGGAGGTGTCGGCCCCACTTGTAACTTGAAATTATAACATTTTGTGGACGATAGCACTCGTTTACCTCATATAAATAGAGGGAATGCTCATTTCATTTTATCATCATCACTTGTCCTCTCATACAAGTGAGGAGGAGCTCCAAAAATGTTTGCTATTTTCTCTTTTTGTCTCTTGGATATCAGGCACACTTTTTGAAGGAGGATTATTGGTGGATGCTTTACTTTCTTGGATGATATTTGTTGCAACTAGGTTTCTCTTGGCATAGCAACTTGGATAAGTAAGTGATTTGCTTTAAGTTTATGTGTTTCTTCATGGTATAATTGTTAGTTGCTATCTTATTGCATGCTACTTTGTCCTAGTAAAACCCTAGGAAGGAGACATAAGTCTTTCTCTCCTTTAATAATTTTGTTTGTCCAAGATTGGTGAAGGCATCAAGAGACCTAGTCTCTTGCTAAGATTCAAAGGCTTAAGGCCTAAGAGGCTTTGCACCTGAAGGTTTTGATCTTAGTCATTTGATCATTGACCTAGGTCATCTAGAAGAGGGAAAACAACATCTAGGGCCCAAGAGGCTTTGCACCCTAGAAATTGTTTTCTTGAAGGCTTAACTCGTAAGGCCCAAGATGCTTTGCACCTTAGGGTTTGAACCTCATTCTTCTTGATCATCGAAGTCTTCCTTCAAGTGCTTCATGCTTGACTCCATTTGTCCTAGAAAAGACAACAACACTAGTCTAGAACTTTGCTTGTGGTGAAAACATTCTTAGAATTAGCATTCTCTCTCCTAAAGCGATTTGACCAACCCTACTAACTCTAACCCTAGCAAACAAATAATATTTGCTGCTGCTGTTATAAAATTTGCTACAGCCACTAGGATTTACTTTAATTGCTGCATACTTAATTGAAATAGTGGCTAACGTTACTCAGAATCATAGTCTAGCAATTGGATATTATTGTACATGTTGACGGCTTAATTTTTATGCTCAATTTCCACAATTTGGAGTACTTTTTCTTATTGCTGTTGCAGAACATTAATTGCTGTTATATATTATTTTACTGTTGCAATTTTGCAACAACCATTGAATTTATTGATTATCTAGTGTCTGAGAGGATATTAATGACTTATATGACTCGTTAATTGTTTATATTATGCTTTATATTGTTTATTGTCTTGTACGGGTGAACCGATTATTTTATTACCTCTCTCACCTCTCCTAGACCTAGACCTAACATTTAGGTGACCAAGATAGGGGGTTGTAGGCTCGACTAATCTTGCTACTTGATCCCTGGAAGTCACTAGGGAAAACCTCCTTTGTGTTGGAGTTTCTTCCATCACTAAAACGAGGGAAGTGTGGATGATTTATCTCAGATCTTGATGTTTCTGCTATTGTAATTTTCTGTCATAATTTTAGTGTAAAATTGTTCAGTGATAACAAGTAGGGTTTATTGTTGGATCACTAGGAAGTAATTTTGATATCTGAAATTAGTCACATAGAGTTGCATGTAAAAATTGACATGGTATAAGAGCAGAAGGTTTGAAGGAAGAGAGGGAGTCATCTAGTGAGACACACTTGCTGCTGCAAGTACAATAGGTTGTTGTTGCAGATTTTCTCTTTTGTTCTGGGCAAGTCACCATGGTGAACACTTTGAAGATTCAGGACATGTTGGAAGGGGCAACTAACTTCCGAGCTTGGAAGGCTAGGGTTCTCTTTCTATTGGAAGAGAATGACCTCAAGGAATATGTTGAGTGTGTGGTTCCAAGTCCTGCTGATCCGCAGGAATTGGTAGCTCACGAGAAGAAGGAAGTGAAGGCCAAGCAGGTGTTGCTAGAATCTGTAAAGGATCACTTGATTCCTCACAATGCTCAGAAGACATCTGCCAAGGAAATGTATGATGCTTTGGTGGGTCTATACCAAAACGAGAATACAAGCATGAAATTGCATTTGAAGCACTAACTTCAAATTATTAAGATGTCCAGTGAGGACATAGTTGCCATCTACCTTATGAAGATAACTCAGATCCATGATCAGCTTGTGGCCATCAGTGAGAAGGTTGAGGATGCTGAGATGGTGAATGTAGCATTGGGAGGTCTTCCCAGGTCTTGGGAACCATTTGTGCTGGGGATCTGTGCACGAGTGAAGTTGCTATACTTTGATAGAGTATGGATTGATTGTATCCAAGAGGAGACTTGGTTAGTGTCTAGGGATGGTTTGGATGGTTTGGTGAAGAGTAGCAGTGATGAGAACTATGCCCTTGCAGGCCTCACTAGGAAGGGAAGAAGAGGTTCTCCTAGCAGAAGGGCTTCTCTCTCGAGAGAAGCATCTCCAGAACCGAGACGGAAGAAGGATCTTAGTAAGATCAGATGTTTTGAATGTTATGATTATGGTCACTATGCTTCACAATGTCCACATTGGAAGGGAAAGGGAAAAGGGAAGCAGGCATCAACAGTAGAGGTTGATGAGGTTGCAGACATGTTTTAGAGGGAGATCTTTTTGGTCTTCGCTCTTTCAAGTACAATTTCTAGTAGGGGGACTTGGTTGGTGGATAATGGAGCCTCTTTCCATATGACAAGTGCACTAGATTTTTTTGACAGCTTCACAGAGACTAGCTCAGACTTGTGTGTGGAGCTTGGTATGGGAACCAAGCATGCAGTACGAGGATCTGGTACATTATCGTTCCGATTGGGGTCAGGAGAAGTGCCGAGGGTGTCAAATGTGTTATGGGTGCCAGAACTTAGGAGTGTTCTCTCAGTCTCAGAGATTGAGAAGAAGGGCTACCATATATTGTTTTGAGATGGACAGGTATTGTTTGTGCCTAGGCGATCTAGCTTTAGATCAACGGTGGTTCTTGGAGTTAGAGAGGGCAACTTATATAAGCTGAGGGGCTAGCCTATGCGAGCTGTGACCAATAGTAGCAGAGAGATAGATGAGGAGCAGGTAGCTCCACCAATGGTATGCAGGTAGTTCCACCAGTAGCGCAGGTTCGGAGGGAGCAGATAGCTCCACCAATGGTACAGGATCAGAAGCAACCAGAGTTCATAGGGAGTCAACCCTTAGGATCGAGTAGGGAGAAGTAGCCTCCCAGGACCGTTAAGAGGAAGTTGGACTTCACAGGGAGCTAACAGGCTCAGAGGGAGTATCACTCATCTAGAGGGAGTCTACCTTCAGGTACAGGTGGAAGAGAGGAATCTTCCAAACAAGTGTCATGGGTTGAGGAGGCCAGACAGGAGGCTTTGAATCAGGAGACTTCTAAGAGAAGTGTATCCTCCATGGAGGACCCATTTGTTACTATAGGATTTACTTCAGTGATCGAGGATGCAACCAGTTAGGAGGACTGGAGAGCAGAATTTGCTTCAGTGACTGAGGATGCAACCAATCAGGAGGATTGGAGTACAACTGTGGTAGTAGATACAATACAAGAAAGAAGGTCACTTCTAGTGTGGGAGACAGAGGTACATCCAAATGTTGGAGGATGGAATACCTCCCTCCCTAGGAGAGAGTTTTGAAGCTTTTGTAGCTTTGGGAGGTATTCCCACTATGGGCCATGGTGTTAGGCATGTGGTAATCTTTGTTGGCACCATATTACTCTTTCGTTTCAGTGAAAATGCCCTTGGGATGAGGATAGGGCCTCATGGGCTTGGTGATGGGCTTGGTGATGGGCTTTGTGGGTTTGTGTTGGGGTTTTACACCCACAAAGAGGAATAAAATATTCTAATTAATTGTTGAGTTTAGAAGGGGTTCCTAAACTCACTCATAAGACTCCTATATAAGGAAAGGAGAGATTGTGACATTATGGAGTTAGCATTAGTGAGAATGCAATTGTGTTAGGAGCTTGGAAATCTCAGCAAGGGAAATTTTGCAATTGTGGCAAATCTGGCGTAGGGTTTTTGAAGATTTCTGTTTCTGGTTTTCTTAGCCAAGGAAGGCTTCTGATTTCAGCCACACATGTGAGGAAGATAGAGAAGCAGGGCCGCATGTGGGAAGAAGAAGGACAAACACACGTGTGAGCAGGCTGTAAAACTTGCACGTGTGAGAGAAACAGGTGGCACAAGTGGTATGCACAGTTCGCACGTGTGAGGACGAAAGGATAGTCGCTTGTGCGGAATTTTTGGGGTAGTTTGAGGTTGCACATGTGAGGTTCTGGGCAAAAAAACAGGTCCGTATAGGCGTACATCAGTAGGCCGTACAGGTGACCTGTAGCAGGTTTGCTAATTGGGAATTTTTCCGGATAATTTGATGAGTTTGGTTTATGATTTTCTAAATTGGTGAGGGCAGGTTTTATCCTTTGTTTTGGTGATTTTTCTAGTTGTAAGAATACTTGTTTTTCCTTCAGAAAATTTCTGAAATTGACATTTACAGAACATAAAATTTTGTGTCTCAAGTGTGTGGATGATTTATCTCAGATCTTGATGTTTCCGTTGTTGTCACACACCCCGCTGCGGCGTAATAGATTTTTCGCCTTTTCTCGAGGGACAGAATCCTCGAAATCCTACGAGGCTTAGTACAGGCTGCAGACGCCTCCTCTGCCTCGACAGAGTCTCTGCACCTCCCGGTCTTAAGGATCGTTCAGTTTCTTTTATGAGCCGAAGCGGCTCCTTCGATTCCTTGCTGGAATCTCAATTCAATCGATCCACAGGTCCTTCGGAAGTTCCCCTGTGCGAATAGCACTAGGCGCGAGCTCCACGACTCCCAAGCGACCACAACGCTATGACCAAGGCCTATTCCCAAAGGCGCTTGTCGCAACTCGCCATCTCGCGAGTTCGGGAGTCGAAGCTCTCGACTCCTCCTTTCCAATCTCGCGATACTCGAGATCACGAAATGGGTATATCTCCCTTCTGTTAGCGCCCTCCGCGCGTGACCACCGGCTAGGCTAAACACTAGCTCCCGTCGTAACTCGCGAATTCGCAAGTTGAAGGGTTGAATCTCCGTGCTCTTCTCGTGTGAACCTCCGAAACTTGGAAGTCAGCGAGGGTTGACCTTCCTTTCACACTTCTCGCAACTCGCCACTTCGTGAGTTGTAGCGTCAAGCTCTTATGCTCGTATCTCGCGAATCCCCGAGATGCGAGAAGTCAACGGAGTGTTGACTCCTCTTTCCCAGGCGATGCCTGTCCGCCTGTCAATCACGCGGGCCCCACCTTGTGGTTCTTCCACGTGTCCATACTTGTGCCTCGGCTCTCGGCACTTCGTGACTTCTGATGTCGAGAAGAGGTTCTCTCAACCTCCGAACCTCCGAAGGCGCGATGAAGCTCCTGATCCAACGATCCTCCCTTGACCTAGATCCAACGACTATCCTTGCTCCTCGCGATTTCGCCACTCGCGACTTGGAGCACCCAACTCCTGGGCTCTCATCTTACGAACCTCCGAGTTCGCGAGATCCCTCGATTTTTGCCACTTGTCCTCCTCAGATTGATGGTCCTAATCTTCTCGCGACTTCGCCACTCACAAAGTCTAGGCGCCCAACCTTGGCACCTTCCCTTCACGAAACCTCGAGAAGCGATGTTAGCTTTCCCTCTCGCGTTCTCGCTATTCGCGACTTCGCAAGTC
The DNA here is from genome assembly GCA_000966675.3 of Picea glauca. Classification (NCBI taxonomy): domain Eukaryota; kingdom Viridiplantae; phylum Streptophyta; class Pinopsida; order Pinales; family Pinaceae; genus Picea; species Picea glauca. The sequence goes on from JZKD02S2064728.1 coordinate 14,165, forward strand.
AAAGGGTTGAACTCTCGTTCCCTTATCTCACGAATCCGCGAGACGCGAGAGGTCAACGGGTGTTGACTCCTTTCACTAGGTGACACGTGTCCGCCTATCTATCGCACGGGCCCACCTTGCGGTTCTACCACGTGTCCCTCGTCCCCAGCTTCGACACTTCGCGACTTCGCTTCTCGAAGCGCGACCTCCTTTTTATCCCGACACCCGAAGTGCCGAGATCCCAGACTCCTCGCTACTCCTTATCGCAACTCGCGACTTCGAGACTTTCGGGACAAAAGTCTCGGCCTCCTATCCGCCGATATGCCGAAATGCCGAAATTCCGACACCTCGTCAACGCGGGTCCCACAATGGAACTTCCCGCCTTTTTGGAGTTTTGGACTTCGCGACTTCGCGAATCCTGATGCTAAGCTTTCGGTTCTTCAACCCACGAAACCCGGAAATACCGAGTTCCGATGCACTTCACCAATAACTGGCTCACACAAATCCTTTCGCCCCTTCGGGACTTCGCCTTTCGTGAGCTCGCGAATCTTGAGGCAAGGGTTTTAACCCTTCAACTCACGAATCCACGAAATGAGATTACGCGAGTGATCCAACGGTCCTTGTCGACTCAGATCCTACGGTCCGATTTCTCCCGAACTTAAAACTTGAAAATAGGCTTACCGTAACTCCCCTG
>JZKD02S2064739.1:0-38379 GCA_000966675.3 Picea glauca
CAAGATATTTTGTTTTCGCTCAACACCTTCTTAATTATGGTAATTAAAATTTTATTTGATGATTCAGCTAAACCATTACCTTGAGGGTAATATGTTGTGGAGTGGCCCAATACGATGTTATATTTTTGGCAAAAGCTGACCATTTCCATAGACTTGAATGCCTGGGCATTATTCGTTACTATCTTTTGGGGACAACCAAATATGGACAGTATGCTCTCTTCCGGGAAATCTATCACCACCAAATCAATTGCCTTTCTAGTCGAAATAGCCTCCACCCATTTGGTGAAATAATCTATGGTAGTGAGGATCCATTTGTGTTGAGCGCTGGAATGTGGGTTGATTTCGCCTATAAAATCTAACCCCCATTGTTGAAAAGGGGCTTCGGTTTTGACAGGAACCAGAGGTAGCGTTGGGAGCTTCTTTTTTCCTGCAAACAAATGGCAAGGGTTACAGGCTCTGACTTTGGCGTTGATATCTGAGAATAGTTTAGGCCAATAATATCCTGCCCTCAGGATTTTATACGTTGTTTCCCTCCAAGCGTGATGCCCTCCGCACACTCCTTCGTGAAATTCGTTTATGACCCCCTCTGTTTCTGATTCTACCAAACAAACCAGTAGGAAGCCCAATGGGTCCTTCCAGTACAATTGACTTTCAGATATACAGTACTTCATTACATGCAGCTTTAGTGTCCTGGCTTTAGCTGGAGACAGATCGCTAGGGAATTTCAGGGTCAGTAGGTAGGACACTATATATTTATACCAATCTGATAAGGAAAACTTCTCTTCGATTCTGGATATAGCTATTTGGTCGTCGGGCTCATTTGCATCCCCCTGTCCTTCATATCCTTGCAGGTTATTTATTTCGAGTGCTCTAAAATTTGATTCCGCCAAGAGCTTAGCCAGACCTTGTCCTTTCACTAGTTTCATCGGTTTTACCTCTAGGTTAAACTCTTGAATTTTAGCAAGCCACCAACCCCTCTTTCCATCACTGTCAGGATGAACCAATATATCCTTCACAAAACTAGTGGGAACGTATGCAATTACCTTGGAGTGTAGAACATAAGTTCTAAAAGCCTTCAGTGCTTTAACCATAGCATACACTTGTTTCTCTATTATATCGTATCTCAGTTCAACATCTCTAAGAATTTTATTAAAAAAGGCTATTAGTTTCTCGAAACCCTCTTCATTCTTCTGGAGAAGTACTGCCGCCACTGTGTGTTCGGAGGTGAATGAGAAAATCAGGAAATCCTTTAGGTAATCAGGGCTTGCCAGCACGCGCGCTTCTCTGATAACTTTCTTGATGTGTGCAAATGATGCTTTAGATTTTTCCGTCCATTTCACTTCACTGTTCTTCTTTAGCATATCTGTGATCAATTTCACAATTTCAGCAAAGTTTGGGATAAATCTTCTCAAAAAAAATATTTTTCCTAAAAATGACTGAATTTCTTTTATATTTCTAGGAATATTTATGGTGTCTATAGCTTCTACCCTTTTAGGGTCGATTTTAATTCTGTCTCGAGACACAATGTGGCCCAAGAGTTTACTTTCTTGCATCGTGAAGTGAGACTTCTTGGGGTTTAAAGACAAACCAAATTTTCAGCATTTTTCAAACGTTTGCTTCAGATGTAACAGATGGTCTTCGTCGGATTTGGAGAAGACAGTCAGATCGTCGAGGTAGATAACTACGAATTTATCTCTTTCACCAATGAAAGTGATATCCATAGCACATTGGAAAGTAGCACCTACATTCATCAGACCAAAAGGCATTTTTTCATACAGAAATGTGCCCCAAGAGGTGGTGAAAGTTGTTTTTTCTTTATCATGCTCATTGACGACAATTTGATTGTAACCGAAAAACCCATCGATCATCGACATCCTATTTGCCCGGACCACTTTTTCCAAAACGTGATCCATTTTGGGTAGAGGATAATTATCTTTGAGAGAGGACTTGTTTAGATTTCTAAAGTCTACGCACAGTCTGATCTCCTCGCTTTTCTTCCTAACCTGGACTAAGTTCACCACCCAATCAGAGTACCTGAGAGGTACAATTATTTTTGCGTCTAAAAGCTTTTTCACTTCTTTTTCGACCACAGGTAGTAAAATGGGGTTGATTTGTTTGAGCTTCTGTCTGAAGGGTTTAACACTAGGTTTCAAAGGTATCTTTTGCTCGATCACAGAGGTATCATAGGTTCTGAGCTCATCGTAAGACCATGCAAAGACATATTTATACTACCCGAGTAAGTCCGTATACTTGCTTTTTATCTCAAGAGGAAGGTACTTTGATAACTTCACTATCCTAGGCTCTTTGGTGATTCCCACGTCATAGTCTTCAACCTACTCTTGTTGGGGCTACAAGGTGAACTTCAGAGGCATGTCGTTTTGATCAAACAACCTTTCCAAAGGAATCAGGCCCTTATGGATCTGATTACTTTTTAACCCTAGCAGGCGATGATTTGCAATTTTTTCTCGGAACTCCTGAGGTTCCTCCCCTTCCTGCATAATCCAGGTATGATCGTTTTGGTTTTCCTGGTCAATGTGGGTTTCGGAGAAATTGTCCACCATTTCCAGGAAATTTATGATCTATTTGTCATCTTCGAAAACCTACCAGTGTTGTATGTTGTTTGGTATGCATGGTTTGTGCCTTACCTCTGTGTGGTATTTTAATTTGAAAGTGGTAGGGGGTGTGAAATTCGAAGCTACTCTGGCAAGTGAATCGACCTACTGGTTTCTGGCTCGTGGGATGAAATGAACCTTTACTGATGAAAATAAATTTTCCATTAGATCCCAGGTGCAATTTCTGTAGGACCTCAGTCTCGGGTGCTTGGCCTGGTACTGTCGATTTACATGCTTCACAATCAGTTCAACATCTCCATAGACCTCTAAGTTCTTTATGTTTAGCTTCTTGGCAGCTTCCAGTCCCAAGACTAGAACTTCATATTCACAAACATTGTTTTTGTAGTCTACGTCCCATTGTAGCCTGTAAGAGAAGGGAATGACGAATTCATTTTTCAGGTGCTACAAAAATCACTCCCACACCTTCTCCTTCACACGACGAAGCACCATCAAAGAACATTTTCCAGGTTCCAGTGTTGTACACATTTTTAGCTATCTTTTCGGTTTTGATTTCATCAATGGAACTTTCTTCTGTACAGTTATCTTCAATATCGTTAAAGGATAGAATACAATTTCCCAGGTCTTGATTGGCGATGTAAACAGGGTAATTGTTAGGATTATGAGGATCACTTACCATATATGCCAACCGTGTTTCCCTATATAACTGTGTGAACTATCCACCAAAAACAGGGATTGTGGCGTAGGTCATATCTAGCTGAAGGGATCCCCCAAGCTTGGCTCCCCAAGATCTAGGTAATAGTAAACCATACTTCGGGGGCATATCAGCAACAAATACATCCATTAGGACATTTTTCACCAGAATCTGGGTGAGGGTGACTACTAAATCTTTGATCATGCCCATGCATTTAACTCTCCTTGAACCGAACGAGTAAAGATCTCCATAGGGTCTGGTGATTTCGAGGCCTAGTCTATCCATAATAGATTTGGGCATTACATTATGAGAGGCCCCAGAGTCCAGCATGTAATTATGCAATAGTCGATCGTGCACTTTCAGGGTAATATAGAAAGGGGTGACGGTATCTCTAGCACCTTCGAAATGTGGACCAAAATTGATATTAGGCTTGTCATCTTCCATATTTATCACGTCGGACTAACTCTCTAGATCTAGAAAATTTATCATCTTGGTTATTTGTTTTCGGTACATAGGATTCTTCGCCAACTCAACCAAAGTTATTGGTATCTTGATCTGTTTTATCTCGTTTTCTAGGCAGAAACCTCCCGCAATTTTATCCGTTTCCTTGGCTGAAACATCAGACTCTTTCTTATCCATTTTATTTAGTAGCACTGTTTTATTTTTAGCGTTTCTGGTTTTGGGTGTCCACATTTCAACTGCTTTAGTTCTTCTTGCTTGGGTTTCGGCCTCTTCTACATTGGCATTCTGTGAGTCTACCCCATTGTTATTTCGCATCTCGGTCTCTTTTTGGACAGGCTCATACGTTTCGACCCTAGGAAAAATTTTCTTGGGTTGCGCAGTCGATACAGGTTTGTTTCTGGGCCTCAGATTGTATTTGTGCTAGAGCTCAGCCATTATGGTGTCGGTCGTTCCTTGATAAGCGGGATCATCAATGTTTCTTAGGTTATTGTCTTCGACCGATGATTGTTCAGTGTTCAGGGACTTCTCATAATCATCTTTCGTAAAGTGAGGTTGTATACAGTCGTCGCCTAAATTGTTTACGTCTTCTTATAAGTCTTCGAACTCTTGCATATCATTTCCTCCAATAAAATTTTCATTTTTTAGAGGTGTTTGGATCTTTTGGTCTTCATTTTTAATTTGTCTTGGTTGAAACCGAGGATTGGGATTTCTCCTGAATTCTCTCTTAACGAATTGATTAGCTTTGGATTGATCTAGCTCCATTCTTGATATTTTGTTTGATAGTTGTTTTATTATCCTAGCCATGTCATCCATTTTGTCATCTGAGAATCTTCCAGATCCAGCGGGACCTACTTTTTCTCTAAGATGTCTAGTTTCCCTGTTTTACGTCTCGATTTTCGTTTTTAATTTACCCGAATCCATCATGTTTGAATCAATTTCCACAGCATCATCTTCCATTCGGGTTAGGTCGGACCCTCTCTTTTCTCTTAATAGTAGAGAAAAATCGGGTTCAAAGGCTACTGCGAAATTTACTTTGGCTGCGGGTTGGGACGGTTTAACTTCAACTGGGATATTATTATACAACTTGTTAAACCTTTGGATAAATTCCATAACAGATTCAAATCCCTTTTTCTTTAGAGACCCGAACTCGGTCAAATAGTATAAATGATCCTTTNAAATGACATGAAGTATGAAATAACAGAGGAAAACACATAACTCAATCTTGAAGGAATATGGAGTCTTCAATTCGCTTTGCATTAATCCTGGCTAAAAAGAACTTTCTCTATTACAATCTCCAACCAAAAAAAATCCCTTTGGGTCTCTTCCTAAATGTATATTTAAACAAACTTCTAAACATTTAGAATTCTGATCATTCTGGAAACTTGTCAGTTACAAATGAAAAAATGGAGCATTTCATCTCCTCATCTTTTGTCTTCCCTCATAAGGGCGGAGCACCTTCCTTTCTCTGCTCTTCTGGCTTGAGAAATAGAACAGGTTGACATCTGTCATAATTTAGCACCAGAAACCTGCCCCTTCACCTGCTCAATGCAAATGACACACCTTTCAACCAACTGGGCTATCAACCTGGAAGGCTCTGATTGGTTGCTTGCCTCAAAGGTGTAACAACTCTTCACCAATTGTGGCAACCTTTTCCCTACTTATCGGTCTTCCATGATGATAGAGCATAATTGTAAACTTGGTTGTACTAGCCATTTGTCCACTTGGACCATATCAACCTGGCTTATCTGGTATATCTCCACTTGCTCCTTCTCCACGTTTTCTTTGATGTCCAACAGGTGTTTAGATATATTGATTTTTCCCAACGTCCCAACACTACCTTCCTTATCAAGGTCTAACAAACTTTTATTTATCAAGGCAAACATTTCCTCACAAGAATTCATCACCTTTTTAGCTCTCCCCCTGCTTCTGATATATTCTTCTCCCAGACCTTCAACAAGATATTCCCTCTAGTTTGTTCTGCGATGGATAATTTGGAACTGTTGGCCATCTCTATCTTCGTCGTAGCTATAACAACGTCCTGGAAAGCAACCCGAGCTGCCCCAGCTTCTCTTTCTCTCAAAGAAATAATTTCTAACACTTGATCTATCATCTGAAAGTGGTTCTGAATGGTTCCCACTTTTATAAGAAAGTCTTGTTGAGCCGTTAATACCTTCTATCAGATTTCGACAGCTTGGGATCTGAACACTTTTATGTCTAAAACCTAATTCTCAGCGACATCCAACTTCGACTACAACTATATTATTTGTTTCTCCTGGTGGCTTACCTGCGTTTGGCTTACTTTAGCCGACTGGTGCACCAGCTCAAGGTTAGATCTAAGCTTCTCGATCTCTTGCAGATTAGCTATTCTGGCCTTCTCAAAGATTTTTCTCACCTCATGCCTAGCGTTTTCTTCCATCGTAGCCACCCTAGCTTCCAACTTGTCGATTAAGAGGTTCTTTTGCTTCAATTGTGCCTTCAAGGTTCCCACGGAGTACTGGTTAGTTGTATCATAAGACCCCAGTGTTCCTGCTATCTCGTCGATGAATTCCTCCTCCCCTGTGACCTTTCCTTCTCTCAATATTTTAAATCTTTTAGCTACTATGCTCGCTTTTTGATATGATTCTTGCTTCACTACAACCTTCCTTTTCTTATCCAAGAAAAATTCATTAGGGGGTAATTCTTCGACCGAAATGGGCATTATTTCTTCATAGAAAATCCATCCTGCATCAAGGTTCCCCTTTGTGAACTGTAAGGGTGTGATAGAAGCAATGGGACTACCAATTTCATTGAATGTTTTTTTCGAGGTAGAATCTCTGGTTGGCTTGTTTGACATGAGCGATAGTGAGTCACCTGACCCTTGCGAGGGTATCTCTGCTTGACCTTGGACCTGCTTGCTCGGCGTACCCTTTTCAGGGTTTCCTTCCTGATGGTAGGGGATTTCGACTCCTCGCTTTGAGGTTCCATCCTCCCCTGTTTCCTCTTGGTTCTTCTCCTTGTTAGGACTCAAGTCCTTTGAACTTTTGGATTTTGCCTGCTGTGTAATCGGAAGCTTTGGGGTTTCACCCTATAAAACCTGGGGGAGACAACTCCGCCAATGCTCCTGGAATTTAAGGAAATCAGTCATATCTCTGGGTGGTAGGGCTTGAATCTGACTTAGGACTTCATAGTAGGACCTCGCACCCCAGAATATTTCATCATGAGGGGAATCCTCATGTTCATATCTCTTTAGGCCACAACTCGCCAGGTGATTGCTCATAGCCTTATTAGGGTCGTGCTTCTTGAAATCAATATCCACCAACTTCATTTCTTCTAAAGTCGTAGCCTCAGCTTTGGCATGGCAAAAATATAACAAGGAATATGCACCAATATGAATGGGGAAGGGCGGCCATACCTTTTTTGATACTCCTTTGAGCTCTTTTCTTATTCTGCCGAACATAGTCTGTCTGGCGATCTCGCGACACAATAGTTTATCTGGAAAGAATAGCGGTAGAGAATATGGAGGAATAGAGGTGTTGAAAACCCTGATATATGAAAATTCCGCCTCTATATACCAATCTTCCACCCTACTCAGGTTGGTCGTGATGCTATCCAAAATACTGGGAGGCGGCTAGCCGAAGATGGTGGCATGCAATGGCACCATTACCTAGTTGAATATCTTGTAGATCAATTCTTTGGTTTTATCCTCCCAAAGCTTCGAGTGGTAGACATGAATACACTCTGTATTAGATGGAGCCCAACTCCAGTTCATTAGTGGGAAGGGTGTCATGAAGCAGATAGCATCCATGATGTAAGCAGACATAAATAATGAAGTTGCTTTCTTACTCTCCCTATGTGTTCGCTATTCAGTAATTCGATTGGTTAGACTATTAGACAACAGTTTGGCCCAGTCAAAGGAGAAACCCTCAGAAACTATATGAATAAGTGGTACCCATGGGAGGAAGAAATGGGTAGTGTCCTCCTTCCCATACAACCTGCAGGCCATCATCACTATATACTTGAATTGTGGTTCCAAGGAAGAGATTGAATAGATTCTGTGAGTATCAGCCCTGAATTTCGCGGGGTATAAGACCCAATATTTGATCAGATCGGATAAAATTTTTGCATATTGCTCACACTCCTTCTTAAAACCTTCTAGAAATTTGACATTTTGACTAAGGTTCAGTGTGGGTGACAATTTATACATTGCCCGCAAAATTTATGGTCTAAAAGTCCCAATCGTTACCTTCTGTTCTTTGATAATCATCCTAGTCGAGATGTCCACATGGTCCAGTGCCCACCTGATCATATCACAATAGGGAAGAAGCTGGGGCCTCGCCGCTATTTTGTGCATCTCTACTTGAGCGATGATTTTGTATTTGGTTGACAAGTCATCCTTCTCATTGTCACTAGAATCATCCGAACAGTTTACCAACTCCGATTGCAGAATGTTGGAAATGTATGACCATATCTTGACAGAATTAATACTTTGGGGTGAGGTATCGGAAACAACATCTGAACCTTGACCTGAATTCTTGGCAGCTGCCTTGGGCTCTTTTCGTGGATCCATGATAGAGCGACCTGCAATTGGATCTCCTGTCGGAAAAATTGAAAACACAAACATCAGTTATCCTAGTGAAATGGCTCTACGTGAAAATAGAAATGAAAACTGAAATAATGAAGGAAAAACTCTCTATCTTGGTCATTTAAGCCTGTGTGTCCTTGCCAACAGAACGGTCAAATCACTTAATAGAAATATTTAGAAGTAAAAACGAGATCTTACCATCTGTCACCTCACTACAATTCAAATAAATGCCATAAATGTTTGACGATTCGTAATATTGAAAACGCGGAATCATTCAAAACTTCATCCGTAAATCGTGTGCGTTAAAGTTTGTTTAAGGCACTAATTAATCTGGTTTAGTTCTTTCAATTTAGTGCACTTAGTTTCTAATCCCCTTTTTGGTGTTCGCCACATTGGGTGTTTCCGCTCCTAGCCACTGAACCTTAAAAACCCAAAATCGCAATGGTGTGATTTAATTGATTAAAAGTGATTTGACTTAAGCCTTTAATTAATCCATGCTTAATTAAATAAAATCACGACTTTGTGGTTGGGGTTACAAGGGTGATTCCCTTTGGGGAAACAATCGTCGAGTCGCGAAATCACAATAGTGACTAACTAGGTTTTAAAGTGCTTTGTTCTTGATACTAACCTGGGTAACTTTAACACAACTTCGCGACTTCGCAAGTCAGAGGCTTGAGAAACGTTCAATGCGTAACTCCTGAGAGTGAGGGTACAAGGTACTAAGAGATGATAATCCCCGCTTAGTATTTTAGTAATGGTGATTAGAATTAAGAAGGTTTTTGCCATTTCGCATGTCGGGATACTGCGATTTTAGGGGGTAGAAACGTCGAACAAACGAAGTCCCAAAATTCAATCCTTTTTGGGCTTAAGTATAACATTTCATGTATTTAGAGAAAGGCGGCTCCAACACCATCAATGCCAAAGGGGGAGATTGTTGTAAAATTGATTTTCATTGATGTCAACCTTAGAAGAAGCCCTAAAGAAAAGCCCATAATCCCCTAAAAGTGATGATGATGTGTCCACTTGAAGAATCCTTGAAGAGCCTTGACATACGTGTATATAACTCCAAAGTGGTCCCCTTATGTCATAGATTTTAAGCATGGACCTCACATGATGAGATAACATGTGGTTGTTTCCACATGCCCATTTTTATTTGTACACAAATGGAGCCTTCAAGAAGCCCTAAAACCAAGTGAGTAAGCCCCTAAAGTCAAGTGAATAAGCCACTAAAACCAAGATAAGAAGCCCTTAACGCCAATAGAAGAAGCCCCTAAGACCAAGTGAATAAGCCTATAAATCCAAGAGAATAATCCTCTAAATCCAAGTGAAGAATCCCCTAAAGCCAAGAGAATAAGTCCCTAAAGTAAAGTAAAGAAGCCCCTAAGGTCAACCATACTCCCTAAAGTAAAGTAAAGAAGCCCCTAAGGTCAACCATACTTAAGGAAGAGGTGCAACCCAGAAGTTGTGACCCTTGGTCGCACCCCTTCATATGGAGAAGACTCATATAAATAAGAGGAGCCTCATTTGGCATTTGGAGCACACCAATTCGACTTAGCAAGGAAGAGGAGAGAATTTCATCCCAGAGGAGGGAATTTCCAAGGGAATATGAAGTGAAGAAGGGAAAAATTCCAAGGAAATATGAAGTCTTGTGATGATTTGTTCTAGGGTTTTCTTTGAAGGTCATCTTGGAATTTTCGATAAAAAAAAAATTCTAGAATGATCTAGATATAAAAACTTGGAGGTGTTTTAGAAAATATATAAAAGAATCTCGGGTACGAATTTCAAGTCTTGAATCATTACAGGTTTGGAGTTATACTCAGTGGAAGTAGAGGTTCTTTAAATTAGGGTTTTATTCTTCAAAAGGAGTCATATTTCCATTTTCGCTATAAATATTTTCTAGGGACAAGTAGATGAGAGAAAATTGGAGGAATTTCACAAAAGATATCAAAGAATACTGGGTACAAGTTTCATATCATGATTCGTTACAGGTACAAAGTTATACTTGTTGGAAGTTATGGTTTGTGACTAATCCATAAACTAATCCCAAACACGTGTTCAAGATATAATGGTTATATATGAATCTTGGTAGGTCCAAATTGAATTCCACTTGTTGCATTAGAAGGAGAAAATATCCTAATATTTGAGGTCCAAATTGAATTCCACTTGTTGAATTAGAAGGAGAAAATATCCTAATATTTGAGGTCCAAATTTCAAAATCAGAAATGGAAAATTAAGCTTTTGGCGAATCTTACAAGTTTGTGTATTTGAGGTACAGTTATGAAAAGTTTTGTATGCAGATTTAAGAAGTGATTTTTGGATTGTATTTGAAGGTTGGGATCCTATATCACCATTTAAAATGTTCCAAGGGGATTGGTGTCTATTTCCAGTAGGTGTAGTAGGTGCAGGAAAACTCAGGGAGTGAGTGCTTCCTTCAAGTTGGTGCATGTAAAATATTGAATCTACTTAAGAAAAGTTTATGTGGTTTTCTCCCAGTTGGGTTTCCACGAAAAAAAATTGGTGTGTAATGTGTATGATTTTATATGATGGTGAATGACATGATTAATGGTTAATGTTTATGTAGTGCTTGGAGGTTGAAATTGTTGAAATAACTCTATATTTATTCACCCCCCCTCTCTGTATTCTTGAATATTCTAACAGTGAAAAGGTGAATGGTTATGCAAATGGAATATGTAGATGAAGACTATGTAAATGCATAAAAATAAATCTAAACTACTTCTAACCTATCCTATCCTAGCTAGCAGCGAATTATAGTAAGTAGATAAGAAAAGCATGTTCTAACAACCCATGTCATGATTAATACCTTGCAAACTAAACATGTCTCATGAGGCATGGATGTTGACAACTTTCTAAAAAGAGTGTCATTCATGGGATTTAATGAATGGTAAAGTTAGATATGATGTTTCCAATGATGATCTGAGTTTTAGAACGAGCAAGGAATCAATGGTGTGACTAATATCTATTTTCTAACTATTTTTTCTCATTCGATGGAGTTTAGGTACAATTGAACAGGTACATGTCAGACCTATCATCCTTGAGGAAGGGAATTTATGGAGGGAGGGGGGAAAGTGTTACATCCAACACATCTAACAGGTCGAGATAAACCAAAGTTGAAAAGGTCAGAAGAAAATTTTGTAGGCGCATGAAATTCTTTCTTGTTGAAGGAGGTTCATATTATTATGATGATGAGATTATAGGTGACGTCAAGGTTCCTTTGAGGTGCAAACATCTAGTGATACAATGGGTATCCAATGGAATTCCTCAGTTGGAAACTGATTTCTGTGTCAATGAGATGATGTGTCACATTGCTTCGTCATCCATACATGGTATTGGTCTATTTTCCATGGATGGCATAAAGGTGAAAGATTGAGAAATTGTTGAGTTGATGGAGTATGCTAGACCATGCTACAACTATGGAGATTGGTTGAGGTTGGTTCGATATATGCCAAGTATGCATAGATATGCAGTAGCTGCAAATTATATAAATCTAAAAGAAAACGATCATAATAAAAGAGTGACGATGTATATTGATGGAAGGCTAAAGGCGTTGGGGAATATTGTAGGCCTTATTAACAATACAAGACCCGTGACAAAAATAAGTCATCCCAATTGTATATTTGAGGGGAATGAAGAAAATCAAATGTTCATATATGTAGTGAAAACAATAGTTGCAGGGGAAGAGTTGTTGGTAGATTACTATTTGAATCAAATCGGTGGAAGCACTGTTATTATGGGGGTAAATATGTTCCACCAATATACCAAACCTATAATTAATATTTTCCTTTTTATATCTTTAACATACATTTTAATAGCTCATGCTTCTTAGATTATTTTCTAGAATTCTAAAATGTCATGCATCTTATAATGTGATAGGGTGATCATGGGAAGGTACCGTCTTGCTCTCAACATGTATAACAATGATTTTCATATCAATTATTGCTTACAATAATTGAATTAACATGTTTATTTGTTGATGTATATGAGAACACCGTCAAAGAGTGATGATGTGTGGGATGAAATATATTATTCCATCAACCCGATGGAAACAATTCAAAAGGCCTTGAGAAAGGAAAATAGGGAATTCGTTAAATTGGCTAGGTCTAAGCCACTTATAGAGGAGGGAAAATAAAGGATGAAAAATTTAAGGTAAGATATAGAACAATTTGGGGTAAGCACAATTTAAAAAAAAAAGACTATTTCTGACATATATTGATTTATGAAATTTTCTCTGATACCGTTATATGAGCAATAATCTAACGTTTTCTTTGTATAGGAATTTTTGGATCTGACGGGACAAATTGGTCATGGAGACGTCGTTGGTGGTAGTGATGCACAAACCCCATAGTGTCCTAGTTCGAGCATCATATCTGAAAGACTATTTTCCTCTATGTCCATGGCTCATAGGACTAAAACTCCTAGGGCCCATGAGACACCCCCACCACACACACTAGACCATGCACATGATTCTCTATAGGGTGTGTCTCATGAGGATATTGGTTCTACACAACCATAGCATTTTTATCTGAGGGAATCATGTGTTCAAAGCTCGGGAACACTCTCCATCATATTTTTGGTGGACAATAACTTGGTTCCCTAGAAGATACAAAAAATCCCATGTATTTTTGAATATGTTAAATAATTCCTACCATTTGATTGAAACCTACATATTTTATATTATTTTAATCTAATTATCATATCTTTTTGCATGAAACAATATTATTTACAGGACCTTGCACAACAAGAATTTAGATATTTTTGGGCTCACCATTCGCACACAATGGAATCCCCAGCATAAAGATTTGAAAAACAATCTTATAAACCATATGGTCGACAAGTCCAAATTCACCTCGAGGGCCGATACATATTTGAAATATGTTAGAGATCACTATAGGGTTCAATTGAAAAATAACCCTAAGTATGATCATCCTTTGGCCATTCCCAAGAGGGAATGGAAGAATATATAGGAGGATGTTGGAATACTAAGAGGGGGGGTTAATCAATATTAGTACTTTATTACCACTTTTAACCACAATGTGTATTCTTTAACTTTATGAACAATAATCAATAGTTTAACATTAGCATTGAATGTATCATCAACAATATAAATAAACCATGAAAACTAAGTAACCAAAAACATATAGTACATTGGAATTTTACATGGAAATCCAATGCGGGAGAAAACCATGAAATGCTTTTCTTATATGTCAGAAGAAATACATTCATAGGAAGAAAAAACTTCCTTATTTTCCAGCTACAATTGGAATGAGGCTCCAACCCCATAGTTTTCAGGTTCCAACCTGAAGGAAGCTCGAACTCCCTAATTCTTTGACACCAACCAAAAGGGGGCTACAACCCCCTTTCCTTGCCCCGTTTGACCACCTAGAAATATAAATGTAGAAAAAATGTCACTTCCACTTAATCAATCAACCTGTTACTGATTTGTCACTGTCACTGCTACTATACTTCATCAACTGTTACCACTCAAACTCTTATTCCTCATACCAAGATCCACAAAAATGTCTTCCAAATAAAATACTCATGAACTACTAATACATTTATATGTTGGAATACTGTAGAATATAGACTGTAACACATATAGTAAACCATACCTCTCAAACTTTAGATGACCTAGTGGATTTGATATTCTGAACTTCGGTTTTTCTCAATAGATCCACACCCTATGATTTGTAAACTCATGGATTTTCGCACTTTGTCCCACTATGGCTCGTGGCTATCCACGCCTTACTTCCTCTGCAACTCATGGATTTCTTTTCTTCTCTGTACGTCTAAGTTTTCCTTCACTAAACCTTGTGTATGTTTTCACTTCTATGAGTCTGCAACTCATGGATGTTCACTCTCTCCTTCATTGCAACTCATGGATAACCTCGGGAAAACTCTAGAAAAGTAAGCTCAACTTCATCCCTTCATATCCTGCAATTTCTCTCTTCATTGAACTTCACTACCTCAGACTCATTGCTTCATATCTGTCAATAGTACCTACCCATAACACTTTATAACATATATATTCAATGTGCTCAAAAGGTATTAATAAGAGTCTCTTGAAGTCTTATTTATACTTTCCAAGTGACTTCCTTTAGGGGCTAGCTTGTAAGTGTTTTACCCATTTTCTTTATTTTAGGGAAAACCCACACTCTCTTGTTGCAACCACTTTACTCTTGTTAAATTGTTTTTGAAACCACTTTAACCTTAATTAAATTATTTTTGTAACTAGTTTACCCCTAATGAATGACCTGTAACTTCTTTTTGACCTACTAGGGGCTTCTAGATCATTCTTTGGGGTCCTCCAACTTCACAAGGCCATAACTCCTCAACCGTGAGAAACCACATAACATGCCACATATCATCAGAAATGGCATGATATGTACATCCATCCATGAATGAGTTACCTTCATTTACATTGTCCTTCATGTCCTTCTTCCTCAATCAACTGCGGGTTTCATGACCATACCTTTGGGGCTTCCTAACTTCTTCAAGGGTTGACATCAATGACAACCAATATTTCAACAATATCCCCCTTTGGCATTGATGGAAACACTCTGATGCAATACCTCAACAATGATGGCATGGCAACGCATATGCGTATGCTTATGATCCCCCTATGACCATCACTCCTTGTGTCTTCATATCTCTGATATTTCTCTATGTTTCCCTACATCTGCTCATTCTCTCCCCCTTGACATCAATGGAAAAGGGTAACTTTCCTTGGGTATGCTCCCATTATGTGAACTCACCTTGGGGATTCTCCCCCTATCTACAAGCTTCAAATCATTCTACTGACTTTTTCTCTTCATGGTGCTTCCTCATGTAAATCATTGACATATATAAAAAGCATTCAAAATTTCTTGACTCCAAGTCTTCATGACTTCTCATATTTATTTCTTCTCTCCCCCCATCATGTTGTGCTTGATGTTGTGAAGTTCATTGGGGGACAGAAACTACTCCAAGTCTCTATCAAAGATACTCAAAATTCTCCCTCGAAAGAGGTTTGGTGAAGATATCTACAATTTTCTCTTTTTTACCAATGTACTCTAGCTTGATGTTCTTCTCTGTAGCCTGTTCCTATAAAGAGTGATACCTTATTAGAATTTGTTTCTTCTTGGAATGCATCACTAGATTCTTTGAGATACCGATAGCATCGGTATTATCACAAAATATTAGAATGGTCTCATCATAGTCCACTTGTATATCTTGCAAAGTTTTTTTTATCTAGAGTACCTAAGTGCAACACGTTGCTACTGCAATATATTCTTCTTCTATTGTAGACAATGATATTGGTGACTACTTCTTGCTTAACTAGGATACCAGACACTAGGCCAAATAGAAAGTTACTCCACTTGTACTTCTTTTGTCTTCAATGCTTCTAGCCCAATCTGCATCTGTATAAGCAACTAGAGGTAGTTCATTTCCTTTTGGATACCATAAATCATATTCTTCTATTGCTTTGAGATATGTAAATATTATCTTTATTTCCATAACATGTGTTTCCTTTGGTGCTGCTTGAAATCTTGCTACCTATCCAACTGCTTGCATCACATCTGTTCTTGATGATGTCACATAAAGTAAAATGCTAATCATTGATCTGTAGAGTCTCTTATCTTCATCCTTAGATTCATCTTATTTGCTCAACTTGCAACTGGTTTGCATAGGAGTACTTACGGGCTTACAATCTTCCATTCCAAACCTTTTTAGCATTTCTTTGATATACTTGGTATATGAAATAAATATACATGTATCATGTTGATATATCTGAAGTCCCAAAAATAAATTCAACTCACCAAGAAAATATATTTCGAACTCATTCTGCATGTCTTTAGAAAACTTCTGACTCATCCTGTCATCACCACTTCCAAAAAATTTGTCATCAACATAAACTTCAATTATTGATATGTTATCCTGATCTACCTTTATGTATAGTTTATTGTCTATACTGCCTTTCCTGAACCCTTGCTATTGTAAATACCTGTCTAACCTTGAGTACCATGCTCTGGGGGCTTGCTTGAGACAATACAATGATTTCTTCAACCTGCAAACATAATATTCCCTTTCTAACAATTGAAATCCTTCTAGATGCTCAATGTAATCTTCTTCTTCTAACTCTCCATTTGAGAAGGATGATTTCACATCCATTTGATATACCTTGACCTTCTTTGAACATGCATAAGAAAAGATTAATATAATTTCTTCCATTCTGGAAACCGGGAAAAAAGTTTCTTTGAAGTCTATTCCCTCGACTCGGGCATATCCTTTGTAAGCTAGCCTTGCTTTATTTTTGGTTACCTGTCCATTCTCATTCGGCTTGTTCTAAAATACCCATTTTGTGCCAATGATGTTCTTGTCTTTCGGTTTAGGAACTAGTTCAGAAAACTTCCCATGTTTCATTCTTCTCTATATAATCCAGTTCTTCTTCCATAACCTTTATCCAATGTTCATCATTGTTTGCTTCTTCAAAACTGCTTGGTTCAATTGTAGATAATAGTGCTAGATGTTTTTATTCTGGTGAAATAATTCTTCTTCGGGTTTCAACTCCTGCATCCTTGTTCCCAATAATTTGTTCTGCTGGATGATTATGTACTTGCTGGCTAGGTGCTTTTGGGAATCAACTAAAGGTCTTGATGGTCATCTTCCTCATGCTCTACTTCAAGTTTCTTTTGTCCATCTTCTACTTATTCTACTTTTAGTTCTTCTACTTCTTCCTTCCCTGGCCTTTCGTACATTCGTCTCATCAATATTTACATTGATGCTTTCCACTATTTTTTTTAGTCTTAGATTGAAGCATTTGTATGCCCTACTTTTTCTTGAGTAACCAAAAAACATGCCTTTTTCAACTCAGGAATCAAACTTTCCAAGCCTGCCATTTTCTCTTTTGATGTAGAACTTGCTTCCCGATACTCTGGAATTCTTGACATTGGTTGGTCTTCCTTTCCATAGCTCATATGGGTTCTTGTCACTACTGCTTTTGAGTATTCCTCTGTTTTGGATATGAACTGTTGTATGAACTACTTGGGGCCAAAAGATGTTATCTAACTTGGAATATTTCAACATGGTTATGGCCATTTTCTATACTATTATGTTCTTCCATTCAATGACTCCATTTTGTTGAGGTGTCTTGGTTGCTGATAATTTCCTTTTTATTCCATGTCCACTGCAGAATTCCATGAATTCCTTTGATGTGAGCTCTCTTCCATTGTCTGATCTTAAACATTTTATTTTCAAATCCATTTCATTCTCAACCATCTCTTTGTGTCTCTTGAATTGTTTAAATGCCTCTGACTTTTTCTTGAGAAATCTAATTGTGATCATCCTTGTATAATCATCCACAAGTAGCATGAAATACTATTCACCTTTCATTCCCTTTGTTCTCATTGGCCCACATAGATTAGTATGTACAATCTGCAATGGTTTTGTTGTATTGTCCTCCTTTGATTTGAATTTAGTCCTGGTTTGTTTTCCCTGCAAACAATGCTTACATAAAGTATCTACTAGTTTTGAAATCACTAGAATT
The DNA here is from genome assembly GCA_000966675.3 of Picea glauca. Lineage (NCBI taxonomy): Eukaryota > Viridiplantae > Streptophyta > Pinopsida > Pinales > Pinaceae > Picea > Picea glauca. The sequence goes on from JZKD02S2064739.1 coordinate 17,829, forward strand.
TCTCTTACTGTTTCTTTTCTGCTAACTTTGACAAGGTCTTCAAATTTCATGTGACCCATTATTTTGTGCCAAAGCCAAATTTTATTTTATTTTCCCAAACAACATCTTTATTTTCCAATTTCATTCAAGACATATATGTTGTTCATAGTTCTCACTGTTGTAGAAACTAGCTTGCCAGATCCTTCTTTCCTTATTTGACATTTCTCTGAGTAAAAAAGAAGTGTGTTTCCTTGATCACACATTTGACTGACACTTAACAAATTGTGTTTCATATCTTCAACAAGTAGAACATTTTTTTCTTTGACATTTTTGTTTCCAAGCCTGATTGTGCCTCTACCTATGATCTTACTTGAGTCATAATTTCCAAACGAAACTGATCCATATCTATCTTTCTTCAGAGTTAGAAACATGTCCTTGTCACCTGTCATATGCTTCGAACAATCACTGCCAACGTACCAATCACTTTTCTTGTAAAGTAAGTGCACATTCTTCATAGTTGAATGGATTCTTCTTTCTTATCCATATATTTCGTGGTTCCTATATAAGGTTGTTGATGTTCTTCTTTGATTATTTTGAAGGGATGGTCAATCTTCAATCTCTGGCTATGTGCCAAAAATTGTTACACTTATAACATTCTACTTCATCCTTCAACAGGAAAAAATTGTTATAGTTTCGGTTATGTGTTTCATGAGACTTTCTGATGTCATTCATTCTAGAGTGGTTTTCATAACCGTCTCTATTCTTGTCATAGGATATGCAGTTTATAGATTTATGTCAAAAATTATTGAAAAAGTAACATAAACCAAGAAAATGGTATGATACATGGGTGAAGAGGATCTTCTGAATGGTGTTTCTCTTATGAATCCTTCTTCTTCATGAGATCTTTCTACTGTTGGTTGTTGAAATTTGAATCTTCTAGGTGGTGTTGTTCCTCTATAATCGTCTTATTGTTTTTTCTTGTATTCTTCCTTCTTGATAGTACCTTTGACCGTTTCTTCATAGCCTCTTTGTTCTATCATTTTTGAGCTCAAACCTTTCTCATTATACATTTTATGGTATCCTATATTGAACTTGTCATGGCATGGCCTTTGATTGCTAATGATATCATCCAAAATTTTGGTGTTATTGTTTTACACATGTTTCTTCTGTAGATCCTTCATTAGTGAGACAATCTCTGATTCCATCCTTTCAATCTTCTTTTCCCTTTCTTCCAACTGGTTTCTGATTACTTCTTTGGTTCTTCTGGCTTCTTCAATTTTGATTTTTAGGTTCACAATCACCTGTTGATCCTTTTCAGAGTAATAATTATGAGAACCCTCTTTTAGCATAAGTAACTCTCCATGGAGCAATTTGTTCTTCTTTTTTTCTCTTCTTAGATCATATATAGTTTTTATTAGTTCTACCCTGAGATCCACTTCTCCTTCCTCTTCAGAGTTCTCATAAGCCATAAAGAGAACATCTCCAGATTCATTATTGCTATCATCCTCTTCGTCTGATGAATAACTATATTATTTTGAGTATAAATTTTCTTTTGGAATTTTATTTTGTTTCTTCTCTTGTTTCCCTTTTTATATTTATTTTATTTATTAGAAGTTTCTTCTTCATCGTTGTCTTTATTATTATGAGGACATTGATTATCAAAATGACCAATACCACCACAATTGAAACATTTTTATGGAATCATACCTTTATTTTTTTTGGTTCCTCTTTTCATCCTCCTTACAAAGTTTGCCATTTATTTATCATGTTCTGACTCGCCGCTATAGCTACTGGTTGGCTTTGAATTTTAGACCTTCTTCTTCTTTTCTTTCTTGGATGCTTTGAATGTTTCTTCATTTTTGACTGGGTTATCCTATTATGTTCTCATCTCATAAGCTGTGAGGATTCTATGCAACTCATCCATGCTCATTGTAGCGAGATCCATTCTTTCTTCTAGAATTGAGACCTTAGGATCAAATCTCATTGGGAGAGATCTTAATGCCTTTTGATCTTATGTAATGTACCTCAAAATTACCACNAAATGACATGAAGTATGAAATAACAGAGGAAAACACATAACTCAATCTTGAAGGAATATGGAGTCTTCAATTCGCTTTGCATTAATCCTGGCTAAAAAGAACTTTCTCTATTACAATCTCCAACCAAAAAAAATCCCTTTGGGTCTCTTCCTAAATGTATATTTAAACAAACTTCTAAACATTTAGAATTCTGATCATTCTGGAAACTTGTCAGTTACAAATGAAAAAATGGAGCATTTCATCTCCTCATCTTTTGTCTTCCCTCATAAGGGCGGAGCACCTTCCTTTCTCTGCTCTTCTGGCTTGAGAAATAGAACAGGTTGACATCTGTCATAATTTAGCACCAGAAACCTGCCCCTTCACCTGCTCAATGCAAATGACACACCTTTCAACCAACTGGGCTATCAACCTGGAAGGCTCTGATTGGTTGCTTGCCTCAAAGGTGTAACAACTCTTCACCAATTGTGGCAACCTTTTCCCTACTTATCGGTCTTCCATGATGATAGAGCATAATTGTAAACTTGGTTGTACTAGCCATTTGTCCACTTGGACCATATCAACCTGGCTTATCTGGTATATCTCCACTTGCTCCTTCTCCACGTTTTCTTTGATGTCCAACAGGTGTTTAGATATATTGATTTTTCCCAACGTCCCAACACTACCTTCCTTATCAAGGTCTAACAAACTTTTATTTATCAAGGCAAACATTTCCTCACAAGAATTCATCACCTTTTTAGCTCTCCCCCTGCTTCTGATATATTCTTCTCCCAGACCTTCAACAAGATATTCCCTCTAGTTTGTTCTGCGATGGATAATTTGGAACTGTTGGCCATCTCTATCTTCGTCGTAGCTATAACAACGTCCTGGAAAGCAACCCGAGCTGCCCCAGCTTCTCTTTCTCTCAAAGAAATAATTTCTAACACTTGATCTATCATCTGAAAGTGGTTCTGAATGGTTCCCACTTTTATAAGAAAGTCTTGTTGAGCCGTTAATACCTTCTATCAGATTTCGACAGCTTGGGATCTGAACACTTTTATGTCTAAAACCTAATTCTCAGCGACATCCAACTTCGACTACAACTATATTATTTGTTTCTCCTGGTGGCTTACCTGCGTTTGGCTTACTTTAGCCGACTGGTGCACCAGCTCAAGGTTAGATCTAAGCTTCTCGATCTCTTGCAGATTAGCTATTCTGGCCTTCTCAAAGATTTTTCTCACCTCATGCCTAGCGTTTTCTTCCATCGTAGCCACCCTAGCTTCCAACTTGTCGATTAAGAGGTTCTTTTGCTTCAATTGTGCCTTCAAGGTTCCCACGGAGTACTGGTTAGTTGTATCATAAGACCCCAGTGTTCCTGCTATCTCGTCGATGAATTCCTCCTCCCCTGTGACCTTTCCTTCTCTCAATATTTTAAATCTTTTAGCTACTATGCTCGCTTTTTGATATGATTCTTGCTTCACTACAACCTTCCTTTTCTTATCCAAGAAAAATTCATTAGGGGGTAATTCTTCGACCGAAATGGGCATTATTTCTTCATAGAAAATCCATCCTGCATCAAGGTTCCCCTTTGTGAACTGTAAGGGTGTGATAGAAGCAATGGGACTACCAATTTCATTGAATGTTTTTTTCGAGGTAGAATCTCTGGTTGGCTTGTTTGACATGAGCGATAGTGAGTCACCTGACCCTTGCGAGGGTATCTCTGCTTGACCTTGGACCTGCTTGCTCGGCGTACCCTTTTCAGGGTTTCCTTCCTGATGGTAGGGGATTTCGACTCCTCGCTTTGAGGTTCCATCCTCCCCTGTTTCCTCTTGGTTCTTCTCCTTGTTAGGACTCAAGTCCTTTGAACTTTTGGATTTTGCCTGCTGTGTAATCGGAAGCTTTGGGGTTTCACCCTATAAAACCTGGGGGAGACAACTCCGCCAATGCTCCTGGAATTTAAGGAAATCAGTCATATCTCTGGGTGGTAGGGCTTGAATCTGACTTAGGACTTCATAGTAGGACCTCGCACCCCAGAATATTTCATCATGAGGGGAATCCTCATGTTCATATCTCTTTAGGCCACAACTCGCCAGGTGATTGCTCATAGCCTTATTAGGGTCGTGCTTCTTGAAATCAATATCCACCAACTTCATTTCTTCTAAAGTCGTAGCCTCAGCTTTGGCATGGCAAAAATATAACAAGGAATATGCACCAATATGAATGGGGAAGGGCGGCCATACCTTTTTTGATACTCCTTTGAGCTCTTTTCTTATTCTGCCGAACATAGTCTGTCTGGCGATCTCGCGACACAATAGTTTATCTGGAAAGAATAGCGGTAGAGAATATGGAGGAATAGAGGTGTTGAAAACCCTGATATATGAAAATTCCGCCTCTATATACCAATCTTCCACCCTACTCAGGTTGGTCGTGATGCTATCCAAAATACTGGGAGGCGGCTAGCCGAAGATGGTGGCATGCAATGGCACCATTACCTAGTTGAATATCTTGTAGATCAATTCTTTGGTTTTATCCTCCCAAAGCTTCGAGTGGTAGACATGAATACACTCTGTATTAGATGGAGCCCAACTCCAGTTCATTAGTGGGAAGGGTGTCATGAAGCAGATAGCATCCATGATGTAAGCAGACATAAATAATGAAGTTGCTTTCTTACTCTCCCTATGTGTTCGCTATTCAGTAATTCGATTGGTTAGACTATTAGACAACAGTTTGGCCCAGTCAAAGGAGAAACCCTCAGAAACTATATGAATAAGTGGTACCCATGGGAGGAAGAAATGGGTAGTGTCCTCCTTCCCATACAACCTGCAGGCCATCATCACTATATACTTGAATTGTGGTTCCAAGGAAGAGATTGAATAGATTCTGTGAGTATCAGCCCTGAATTTCGCGGGGTATAAGACCCAATATTTGATCAGATCGGATAAAATTTTTGCATATTGCTCACACTCCTTCTTAAAACCTTCTAGAAATTTGACATTTTGACTAAGGTTCAGTGTGGGTGACAATTTATACATTGCCCGCAAAATTTATGGTCTAAAAGTCCCAATCGTTACCTTCTGTTCTTTGATAATCATCCTAGTCGAGATGTCCACATGGTCCAGTGCCCACCTGATCATATCACAATAGGGAAGAAGCTGGGGCCTCGCCGCTATTTTGTGCATCTCTACTTGAGCGATGATTTTGTATTTGGTTGACAAGTCATCCTTCTCATTGTCACTAGAATCATCCGAACAGTTTACCAACTCCGATTGCAGAATGTTGGAAATGTATGACCATATCTTGACAGAATTAATACTTTGGGGTGAGGTATCGGAAACAACATCTGAACCTTGACCTGAATTCTTGGCAGCTGCCTTGGGCTCTTTTCGTGGATCCATGATAGAGCGACCTGCAATTGGATCTCCTGTCGGAAAAATTGAAAACACAAACATCAGTTATCCTAGTGAAATGGCTCTACGTGAAAATAGAAATGAAAACTGAAATAATGAAGGAAAAACTCTCTATCTTGGTCATTTAAGCCTGTGTGTCCTTGCCAACAGAACGGTCAAATCACTTAATAGAAATATTTAGAAGTAAAAACGAGATCTTACCATCTGTCACCTCACTACAATTCAAATAAATGCCATAAATGTTTGACGATTCGTAATATTGAAAACGCGGAATCATTCAAAACTTCATCCGTAAATCGTGTGCGTTAAAGTTTGTTTAAGGCACTAATTAATCTGGTTTAGTTCTTTCAATTTAGTGCACTTAGTTTCTAATCCCCTTTTTGGTGTTCGCCACATTGGGTGTTTCCGCTCCTAGCCACTGAACCTTAAAAACCCAAAATCGCAATGGTGTGATTTAATTGATTAAAAGTGATTTGACTTAAGCCTTTAATTAATCCATGCTTAATTAAATAAAATCACGACTTTGTGGTTGGGGTTACAAGGGTGATTCCCTTTGGGGAAACAATCGTCGAGTCGCGAAATCACAATAGTGACTAACTAGGTTTTAAAGTGCTTTGTTCTTGATACTAACCTGGGTAACTTTAACACAACTTCGCGACTTCGCAAGTCAGAGGCTTGAGAAACGTTCAATGCGTAACTCCTGAGAGTGAGGGTACAAGGTACTAAGAGATGATAATCCCCGCTTAGTATTTTAGTAATGGTGATTAGAATTAAGAAGGTTTTTGCCATTTCGCATGTCGGGATACTGCGATTTTAGGGGGTAGAAACGTCGAACAAACGAAGTCCCAAAATTCAATCCTTTTTGGGCTTAAGTATAACATTTCATGTATTTAGAGAAAGGCGGCTCCAACACCATCAATGCCAAAGGGGGAGATTGTTGTAAAATTGATTTTCATTGATGTCAACCTTAGAAGAAGCCCTAAAGAAAAGCCCATAATCCCCTAAAAGTGATGATGATGTGTCCACTTGAAGAATCCTTGAAGAGCCTTGACATACGTGTATATAACTCCAAAGTGGTCCCCTTATGTCATAGATTTTAAGCATGGACCTCACATGATGAGATAACATGTGGTTGTTTCCACATGCCCATTTTTATTTGTACACAAATGGAGCCTTCAAGAAGCCCTAAAACCAAGTGAGTAAGCCCCTAAAGTCAAGTGAATAAGCCACTAAAACCAAGATAAGAAGCCCTTAACGCCAATAGAAGAAGCCCCTAAGACCAAGTGAATAAGCCTATAAATCCAAGAGAATAATCCTCTAAATCCAAGTGAAGAATCCCCTAAAGCCAAGAGAATAAGTCCCTAAAGTAAAGTAAAGAAGCCCCTAAGGTCAACCATACTCCCTAAAGTAAAGTAAAGAAGCCCCTAAGGTCAACCATACTTAAGGAAGAGGTGCAACCCAGAAGTTGTGACCCTTGGTCGCACCCCTTCATATGGAGAAGACTCATATAAATAAGAGGAGCCTCATTTGGCATTTGGAGCACACCAATTCGACTTAGCAAGGAAGAGGAGAGAATTTCATCCCAGAGGAGGGAATTTCCAAGGGAATATGAAGTGAAGAAGGGAAAAATTCCAAGGAAATATGAAGTCTTGTGATGATTTGTTCTAGGGTTTTCTTTGAAGGTCATCTTGGAATTTTCGATAAAAAAAAAATTCTAGAATGATCTAGATATAAAAACTTGGAGGTGTTTTAGAAAATATATAAAAGAATCTCGGGTACGAATTTCAAGTCTTGAATCATTACAGGTTTGGAGTTATACTCAGTGGAAGTAGAGGTTCTTTAAATTAGGGTTTTATTCTTCAAAAGGAGTCATATTTCCATTTTCGCTATAAATATTTTCTAGGGACAAGTAGATGAGAGAAAATTGGAGGAATTTCACAAAAGATATCAAAGAATACTGGGTACAAGTTTCATATCATGATTCGTTACAGGTACAAAGTTATACTTGTTGGAAGTTATGGTTTGTGACTAATCCATAAACTAATCCCAAACACGTGTTCAAGATATAATGGTTATATATGAATCTTGGTAGGTCCAAATTGAATTCCACTTGTTGCATTAGAAGGAGAAAATATCCTAATATTTGAGGTCCAAATTGAATTCCACTTGTTGAATTAGAAGGAGAAAATATCCTAATATTTGAGGTCCAAATTTCAAAATCAGAAATGGAAAATTAAGCTTTTGGCGAATCTTACAAGTTTGTGTATTTGAGGTACAGTTATGAAAAGTTTTGTATGCAGATTTAAGAAGTGATTTTTGGATTGTATTTGAAGGTTGGGATCCTATATCACCATTTAAAATGTTCCAAGGGGATTGGTGTCTATTTCCAGTAGGTGTAGTAGGTGCAGGAAAACTCAGGGAGTGAGTGCTTCCTTCAAGTTGGTGCATGTAAAATATTGAATCTACTTAAGAAAAGTTTATGTGGTTTTCTCCCAGTTGGGTTTCCACGAAAAAAAATTGGTGTGTAATGTGTATGATTTTATATGATGGTGAATGACATGATTAATGGTTAATGTTTATGTAGTGCTTGGAGGTTGAAATTGTTGAAATAACTCTATATTTATTCACCCCCCCTCTCTGTATTCTTGAATATTCTAACAGTGAAAAGGTGAATGGTTATGCAAATGGAATATGTAGATGAAGACTATGTAAATGCATAAAAATAAATCTAAACTACTTCTAACCTATCCTATCCTAGCTAGCAGCGAATTATAGTAAGTAGATAAGAAAAGCATGTTCTAACAACCCATGTCATGATTAATACCTTGCAAACTAAACATGTCTCATGAGGCATGGATGTTGACAACTTTCTAAAAAGAGTGTCATTCATGGGATTTAATGAATGGTAAAGTTAGATATGATGTTTCCAATGATGATCTGAGTTTTAGAACGAGCAAGGAATCAATGGTGTGACTAATATCTATTTTCTAACTATTTTTTCTCATTCGATGGAGTTTAGGTACAATTGAACAGGTACATGTCAGACCTATCATCCTTGAGGAAGGGAATTTATGGAGGGAGGGGGGAAAGTGTTACATCCAACACATCTAACAGGTCGAGATAAACCAAAGTTGAAAAGGTCAGAAGAAAATTTTGTAGGCGCATGAAATTCTTTCTTGTTGAAGGAGGTTCATATTATTATGATGATGAGATTATAGGTGACGTCAAGGTTCCTTTGAGGTGCAAACATCTAGTGATACAATGGGTATCCAATGGAATTCCTCAGTTGGAAACTGATTTCTGTGTCAATGAGATGATGTGTCACATTGCTTCGTCATCCATACATGGTATTGGTCTATTTTCCATGGATGGCATAAAGGTGAAAGATTGAGAAATTGTTGAGTTGATGGAGTATGCTAGACCATGCTACAACTATGGAGATTGGTTGAGGTTGGTTCGATATATGCCAAGTATGCATAGATATGCAGTAGCTGCAAATTATATAAATCTAAAAGAAAACGATCATAATAAAAGAGTGACGATGTATATTGATGGAAGGCTAAAGGCGTTGGGGAATATTGTAGGCCTTATTAACAATACAAGACCCGTGACAAAAATAAGTCATCCCAATTGTATATTTGAGGGGAATGAAGAAAATCAAATGTTCATATATGTAGTGAAAACAATAGTTGCAGGGGAAGAGTTGTTGGTAGATTACTATTTGAATCAAATCGGTGGAAGCACTGTTATTATGGGGGTAAATATGTTCCACCAATATACCAAACCTATAATTAATATTTTCCTTTTTATATCTTTAACATACATTTTAATAGCTCATGCTTCTTAGATTATTTTCTAGAATTCTAAAATGTCATGCATCTTATAATGTGATAGGGTGATCATGGGAAGGTACCGTCTTGCTCTCAACATGTATAACAATGATTTTCATATCAATTATTGCTTACAATAATTGAATTAACATGTTTATTTGTTGATGTATATGAGAACACCGTCAAAGAGTGATGATGTGTGGGATGAAATATATTATTCCATCAACCCGATGGAAACAATTCAAAAGGCCTTGAGAAAGGAAAATAGGGAATTCGTTAAATTGGCTAGGTCTAAGCCACTTATAGAGGAGGGAAAATAAAGGATGAAAAATTTAAGGTAAGATATAGAACAATTTGGGGTAAGCACAATTTAAAAAAAAAAGACTATTTCTGACATATATTGATTTATGAAATTTTCTCTGATACCGTTATATGAGCAATAATCTAACGTTTTCTTTGTATAGGAATTTTTGGATCTGACGGGACAAATTGGTCATGGAGACGTCGTTGGTGGTAGTGATGCACAAACCCCATAGTGTCCTAGTTCGAGCATCATATCTGAAAGACTATTTTCCTCTATGTCCATGGCTCATAGGACTAAAACTCCTAGGGCCCATGAGACACCCCCACCACACACACTAGACCATGCACATGATTCTCTATAGGGTGTGTCTCATGAGGATATTGGTTCTACACAACCATAGCATTTTTATCTGAGGGAATCATGTGTTCAAAGCTCGGGAACACTCTCCATCATATTTTTGGTGGACAATAACTTGGTTCCCTAGAAGATACAAAAAATCCCATGTATTTTTGAATATGTTAAATAATTCCTACCATTTGATTGAAACCTACATATTTTATATTATTTTAATCTAATTATCATATCTTTTTGCATGAAACAATATTATTTACAGGACCTTGCACAACAAGAATTTAGATATTTTTGGGCTCACCATTCGCACACAATGGAATCCCCAGCATAAAGATTTGAAAAACAATCTTATAAACCATATGGTCGACAAGTCCAAATTCACCTCGAGGGCCGATACATATTTGAAATATGTTAGAGATCACTATAGGGTTCAATTGAAAAATAACCCTAAGTATGATCATCCTTTGGCCATTCCCAAGAGGGAATGGAAGAATATATAGGAGGATGTTGGAATACTAAGAGGGGGGGTTAATCAATATTAGTACTTTATTACCACTTTTAACCACAATGTGTATTCTTTAACTTTATGAACAATAATCAATAGTTTAACATTAGCATTGAATGTATCATCAACAATATAAATAAACCATGAAAACTAAGTAACCAAAAACATATAGTACATTGGAATTTTACATGGAAATCCAATGCGGGAGAAAACCATGAAATGCTTTTCTTATATGTCAGAAGAAATACATTCATAGGAAGAAAAAACTTCCTTATTTTCCAGCTACAATTGGAATGAGGCTCCAACCCCATAGTTTTCAGGTTCCAACCTGAAGGAAGCTCGAACTCCCTAATTCTTTGACACCAACCAAAAGGGGGCTACAACCCCCTTTCCTTGCCCCGTTTGACCACCTAGAAATATAAATGTAGAAAAAATGTCACTTCCACTTAATCAATCAACCTGTTACTGATTTGTCACTGTCACTGCTACTATACTTCATCAACTGTTACCACTCAAACTCTTATTCCTCATACCAAGATCCACAAAAATGTCTTCCAAATAAAATACTCATGAACTACTAATACATTTATATGTTGGAATACTGTAGAATATAGACTGTAACACATATAGTAAACCATACCTCTCAAACTTTAGATGACCTAGTGGATTTGATATTCTGAACTTCGGTTTTTCTCAATAGATCCACACCCTATGATTTGTAAACTCATGGATTTTCGCACTTTGTCCCACTATGGCTCGTGGCTATCCACGCCTTACTTCCTCTGCAACTCATGGATTTCTTTTCTTCTCTGTACGTCTAAGTTTTCCTTCACTAAACCTTGTGTATGTTTTCACTTCTATGAGTCTGCAACTCATGGATGTTCACTCTCTCCTTCATTGCAACTCATGGATAACCTCGGGAAAACTCTAGAAAAGTAAGCTCAACTTCATCCCTTCATATCCTGCAATTTCTCTCTTCATTGAACTTCACTACCTCAGACTCATTGCTTCATATCTGTCAATAGTACCTACCCATAACACTTTATAACATATATATTCAATGTGCTCAAAAGGTATTAATAAGAGTCTCTTGAAGTCTTATTTATACTTTCCAAGTGACTTCCTTTAGGGGCTAGCTTGTAAGTGTTTTACCCATTTTCTTTATTTTAGGGAAAACCCACACTCTCTTGTTGCAACCACTTTACTCTTGTTAAATTGTTTTTGAAACCACTTTAACCTTAATTAAATTATTTTTGTAACTAGTTTACCCCTAATGAATGACCTGTAACTTCTTTTTGACCTACTAGGGGCTTCTAGATCATTCTTTGGGGTCCTCCAACTTCACAAGGCCATAACTCCTCAACCGTGAGAAACCACATAACATGCCACATATCATCAGAAATGGCATGATATGTACATCCATCCATGAATGAGTTACCTTCATTTACATTGTCCTTCATGTCCTTCTTCCTCAATCAACTGCGGGTTTCATGACCATACCTTTGGGGCTTCCTAACTTCTTCAAGGGTTGACATCAATGACAACCAATATTTCAACAATATCCCCCTTTGGCATTGATGGAAACACTCTGATGCAATACCTCAACAATGATGGCATGGCAACGCATATGCGTATGCTTATGATCCCCCTATGACCATCACTCCTTGTGTCTTCATATCTCTGATATTTCTCTATGTTTCCCTACATCTGCTCATTCTCTCCCCCTTGACATCAATGGAAAAGGGTAACTTTCCTTGGGTATGCTCCCATTATGTGAACTCACCTTGGGGATTCTCCCCCTATCTACAAGCTTCAAATCATTCTACTGACTTTTTCTCTTCATGGTGCTTCCTCATGTAAATCATTGACATATATAAAAAGCATTCAAAATTTCTTGACTCCAAGTCTTCATGACTTCTCATATTTATTTCTTCTCTCCCCCCATCATGTTGTGCTTGATGTTGTGAAGTTCATTGGGGGACAGAAACTACTCCAAGTCTCTATCAAAGATACTCAAAATTCTCCCTCGAAAGAGGTTTGGTGAAGATATCTACAATTTTCTCTTTTTTACCAATGTACTCTAGCTTGATGTTCTTCTCTGTAGCCTGTTCCTATAAAGAGTGATACCTTATTAGAATTTGTTTCTTCTTGGAATGCATCACTAGATTCTTTGAGATACCGATAGCATCGGTATTATCACAAAATATTAGAATGGTCTCATCATAGTCCACTTGTATATCTTGCAAAGTTTTTTTTATCTAGAGTACCTAAGTGCAACACGTTGCTACTGCAATATATTCTTCTTCTATTGTAGACAATGATATTGGTGACTACTTCTTGCTTAACTAGGATACCAGACACTAGGCCAAATAGAAAGTTACTCCACTTGTACTTCTTTTGTCTTCAATGCTTCTAGCCCAATCTGCATCTGTATAAGCAACTAGAGGTAGTTCATTTCCTTTTGGATACCATAAATCATATTCTTCTATTGCTTTGAGATATGTAAATATTATCTTTATTTCCATAACATGTGTTTCCTTTGGTGCTGCTTGAAATCTTGCTACCTATCCAACTGCTTGCATCACATCTGTTCTTGATGATGTCACATAAAGTAAAATGCTAATCATTGATCTGTAGAGTCTCTTATCTTCATCCTTAGATTCATCTTATTTGCTCAACTTGCAACTGGTTTGCATAGGAGTACTTACGGGCTTACAATCTTCCATTCCAAACCTTTTTAGCATTTCTTTGATATACTTGGTATATGAAATAAATATACATGTATCATGTTGATATATCTGAAGTCCCAAAAAGAAATTCAACTCACCAAGAAAATATATTTCGAACTCATTCTGCATGTCTTTAGCAAACTTCTGACTCATCCTGTCATCACCACTTCCAAAAATAATGTCATCAACATAAACTTCAATTATTGATATGCTATCTTGATCTACCTTTATGTATAGTTTATTGTCTATACTGCCTTTCCTGAACCCTTGCTATTGTAAATACATGTCTAACCTTGAGTACCATGCTCTGGGGGCTTGCTTGAGACAATACAATGATTTCTTCAACCTGCAAACATAATATTCCCTTTATAACAATTGAAATCCTTCTAGATGCTCAATGTAATCTTCTTCTTCTAACTCTCCATTTGAGAAGGATGATTTCACATCCATTTGATATACCTTGACCTTCTTTGAACATTCATAAGCAAAGATTAATATAATTTCTTCCATTCTGGAAACCGGGAAAAAAGTTTCTTTGAAGTCTATTCCCTCGACTCGGGCATATCCTTTGTAAACTAGCCTTGCTTTATTTTTGGTTACCTGTCCATTCTCATTCGGCTTGTTCTGAAATACCCATTTTGTGCCAATGATGTTCTTGTCTTTCGGTTTAGGAACTAGTTCAGAAAACTTCCCATGTTTCATTCTTCTCTATATAATCCAGTTCTTCTTCCATAACCTTGATCCAATGTTCATCATTGTTTGCTTCTTCAAAACTGCTTGGTTCAATTGTAGATAATAGTGCTAGATGTTTTTATTCTGGTGAAATAATTCTTCTTCGGGTTTCAACTCCTGCATCCTTGTTCCCAATAATTTGTTCTGCTGGATGATTATGTACTTGCTGGCTAGGTGCTTTTGGGAATCAACTAAAGGTCTTGATGGTCATCTTCCTCATGCTCTACTTCAAGTTTCTTTTGTCCATCTTCTACTTATTCTACTTTTAGTTCTTCTACTTCTTCCTTCCCTGGCCTTTCGTACATTCGTCTCATCAATATTTACATTGATGCTTTCCACTATTTTTTTTAGTCTTAGATTGAAGCATTTGTATGCCCTACTTTTTCTTGAGTAACCAAAAAACATGCCTTTTTCAACTCAGGAATCAAACTTTCCAAGCCTGCCATTTTCTCTTTTGATGTAGAACTTGCTTCCCGATACTCTGGAATTCTTGACATTGGTTGGTCTTCCTTTCCATAGCTCATATGGGTTCTTGTCACTACTGCTTTTGAGTATTCCTCTGTTTTGGATATGAACTGTTGTATGAACTACTTGGGGCCAAAAGATGTTATCTAACTTGGAATATTTCAACATGGTTATGGCCATTTTCTATACTATTATGTTCTTCCATTCAATGACTCCATTTTGTTGAGGTGTCTTGGTTGCTGATAATTTCCTTTTTATTCCATGTCCACTGCAGAATTCCATGAATTCCTTTGATGTGAGCTCTCTTCCATTGTCTGATCTTAAACATTTTATTTTCAAATCCATTTCATTCTCAACCATCTCTTTGTGTCTCTTGAATTGTTTAAATGCCTCTGACTTTTTCTTGAGAAATCTAATTGTGATCATCCTTGTATAATCATCCACAAGTAGCATGAAATACTATTCACCTTTCATTCCCTTTGTTCTCATTGGCCCACATAGATTAGTATGTACAATCTGCAATGGTTTTGTTGTATTGTCCTCCTTTGATTTGAATTTAGTCCTGGTTTGTTTTCCCTGCAAACAATGCTTACATAAAGTATCTACTAGTTTTGAAATCACTAGAATTTCTCTTACTGTTTCTTTTCTGCTAACTTTGACAAGGTCTTCAAATTTCATGTGACCCATTATTTTGTGCCAAAGCCAAATTTTATTTTATTTTCCCAAACAACATCTTTATTTTCCAATTTCATTCAAGACATATATGTTGTTCATAGTTCTCACTGTTGTAGAAACTAGCTTGCCAGATCCTTCTTTCCTTATTTGACATTTCTCTGAGTAAAAAAGAAGTGTGTTTCCTTGATCACACATTTGACTGACACTTAACAAATTGTGTTTCATATCTTCAACAAGTAGAACATTTTTTTCTTTGACATTTTTGTTTCCAAGCCTGATTGTGCCTCTACCTATGATCTTACTTGAGTCATAATTTCCAAACGAAACTGATCCATATCTATCTTTCTTCAGAGTTAGAAACATGTCCTTGTCACCTGTCATATGCTTCGAACAATCACTGCCAACGTACCAATCACTTTTCTTGTAAAGTAAGTGCACATTCTTCATAGTTGAATGGATTCTTCTTTCTTATCCATATATTTCGTGGTTCCTATATAAGGTTGTTGATGTTCTTCTTTGATTATTTTGAAGGGATGGTCAATCTTCAATCTCTGGCTATGTGCCAAAAATTGTTACACTTATAACATTCTACTTCATCCTTCAACAGGAAAAAATTGTTATAGTTTCGGTTATGTGTTTCATGAGACTTTCTGATGTCATTCATTCTAGAGTGGTTTTCATAACCGTCTCTATTCTTGTCATAGGATATGCAGTTTATAGATTTATGTCAAAAATTATTGAAAAAGTAACATAAACCAAGAAAATGGTATGATACATGGGTGAAGAGGATCTTCTGAATGGTGTTTCTCTTATGAATCCTTCTTCTTCATGAGATCTTTCTACTGTTGGTTGTTGAAATTTGAATCTTCTAGGTGGTGTTGTTCCTCTATAATCGTCTTATTGTTTTTTCTTGTATTCTTCCTTCTTGATAGTACCTTTGACCGTTTCTTCATAGCCTCTTTGTTCTATCATTTTTGAGCTCAAACCTTTCTCATTATACATTTTATGGTATCCTATATTGAACTTGTCATGGCATGGCCTTTGATTGCTAATGATATCATCCAAAATTTTGGTGTTATTGTTTTACACATGTTTCTTCTGTAGATCCTTCATTAGTGAGACAATCTCTGATTCCATCCTTTCAATCTTCTTTTCCCTTTCTTCCAACTGGTTTCTGATTACTTCTTTGGTTCTTCTGGCTTCTTCAATTTTGATTTTTAGGTTCACAATCACCTGTTGATCCTTTTCAGAGTAATAATTATGAGAACCCTCTTTTAGCATAAGTAACTCTCCATGGAGCAATTTGTTCTTCTTTTTTTCTCTTCTTAGATCATATATAGTTTTTATTAGTTCTACCCTGAGATCCACTTCTCCTTCCTCTTCAGAGTTCTCATAAGCCATAAAGAGAACATCTCCAGATTCATTATTGCTATCATCCTCTTCGTCTGATGAATAACTATATTATTTTGAGTATAAATTTTCTTTTGGAATTTTATTTTGTTTCTTCTCTTGTTTCCCTTTTTATATTTATTTTATTTATTAGAAGTTTCTTCTTCATCGTTGTCTTTATTATTATGAGGACATTGATTATCAAAATGACCAATACCACCACAATTGAAACATTTTTATGGAATCATACCTTTATTTTTTTTGGTTCCTCTTTTCATCCTCCTTACAAAGTTTGCCATTTATTTATCATGTTCTGACTCGCCGCTATAGCTACTGGTTGGCTTTGAATTTTAGACCTTCTTCTTCTTTTCTTTCTTGGATGCTTTGAATGTTTCTTCATTTTTGACTGGGTTATCCTATTATGTTCTCATCTCATAAGCTGTGAGGATTCTATGCAACTCATCCATGCTCATTGTAGCGAGATCCATTCTTTCTTCTAGAATTGAGACCTTAGGATCAAATCTCATTGGGAGAGATCTTAATGCCTTTTGATCTTATGTAATGTACCTCAAAATTACCACAAAAAAAAAAATCTAAGACATAATTCAACTTTGTTTAAGCTTAGAACTTAAGAGAAGGCAATATTTATTTATGTTCGTAATGACGTCATTATACCAGTTTAGTTCCTTCGAACAAAACCCCATTAACAACTGTACATAATCCCCATCTATAAGTGTGTATATATCTATGACTTTCTTTAAATACATATAGGATGATTCGTTGTCATAGGCATAGTTTCATCTCGATTCTGGCTTAAATACTTTCTCACAATAATTTTATGTGTTTTTGATACCCTATGCACAGTGACATGCATTTCCAACCTCTATTCAAGATGAAGATCTCCCAATGGTTTCCACCAATTCCATTCACCACAGAATTAGTGTTCTTATAATAATACTTCCTACCACACTCTTGTAGTTCTGTGAGGAACAACGGTCAAATAGATTCTGGCGATTACAGTTGTCGAGTACTAACACACAGCAACTTTCGAAAGGTGAAAAAGGGACCAACACTTCGGAATTTTGGGGCTTGAACCTTCGTGATTACAAGCGCCCAAACCAACACAAATAAAATTTCGAAAATAAAAGAAAGTGGGGCCTGCACTTCGAGGTTTCGGGGTTCGAGACTTCGTGATCACAAGTGCCCCAAACACCAACACAACGCAAACCTCCAAAATGCGAAAAGGAAGGAAGGGTGTGACATGCGTTTCAGGATTTCGGAGTTTGGGGTTTCACGAATACAACAACCATCCTCAACACACGACAACTCCCAAAATCGCGAAAAGTGAACAACACTTCGGGGTTTTTGGGATTTTGAAATCCCGCGACTTCAAAAGCCAAAACTTCAAACACCAACAGTTCCCAAAATTACGTGGACTAACATTTCAGGATTTTGGGGATCGAGGTTTCAGGGTTTTCAAATACCGATCAACAACATACCATAACTTTTGAAAAAAAAATGAAAAAGGAAGAGTGGGTCCCACATTTTGGGATTTTGGGGTTCGAAACTTTGCGAGTTCTGGTGTCCAAACATTCAACGTACAAAAATTCAAGGAACCAACATTTCAGAATTTTGGGAATTCAGGCTTCAAGGTTTCGGGGTTTCAAGTGTCCAAACACTGCATACAACAATCCCCGAATTCTGAAGCAAAAGATGTGGGACCCACTACTTCGGGATTTCGGGTTTTACGAACACATGGTGCAAAAACAAAAAAGAAAAAGAAGATCCGAAATGCGAAAAAATGATTAGGGTGTGGGCCCTACAATTTTGGGTTTCAGGGTTTACTAACTCCCGATGCCAAACATTACACGACATCAAATGCCGAATCACGAAATTACGAAAAATGGTAAGGGGTCCATCCGATATCGGGTTTCAGTGTTTGGTAATGCTTGATGCAAGAACAAATTAGCATGGTAATCGTCGAATCCCAAAATTCGATCAGCTGTGGGGCCACTTCAGGTTTTCAGAGTCTTGCAAGAACAAAAAGGACTCCATACAGGTTGAACCAACAAACTCCGAAAGGTCGAAAAAGGAAAGGAAACATGAATAGAGTTTACAAAAAAACTCTGTAATTTTCTTCCCGACAATATTCATACAATTAGATTACGGAACTTACAGCATAACCTCTACTCCCAATATGCCAATATTCAGCCTTGATTTTACTCAGAAAACACATACAGAAAGAAAATTAACTATGAATTTAATTTAGAGGGAATTTCTTCCGGAATTCAACCATGCATAATCCTTTCAACTATCATAACGAATAAAAAGACCAATTTCTATCATAATTAGAATTATGAATTACATCCATGATTGAATCATTCGTCAGGGAAGGGAAATTATTTCAGTTCTGATTTAACACATGCATTACATCAGATATAAATTCATTTAGACAGAGAATGGAAATCATTCCAATTCCAATCAAACACATTGCATCAGATGTAAAATCATTCAGAACAAAGAAGGATAAAATTTAACTTATCTGAACCAATTTGTGGGAAGACAAGGGGAACAACCACGTTCCTCCCAACCGTAGAACAAGGCAACCAAATCTACTTGCCCGATTCACCCCCTAGCCTGACCATGAATCCATGAGGGTGAACTTGAAAACTTCTCTTTAGCAATGTTCTTCAATTCCAACAGTCATCCTCTTGCCTCACACTTACTCAACAGTGCTCATAACAGCAAGACAATTTGGTTTCAACAAAACTTCTCTTGCCTCACACTCAATCCACAGTGCTCATAACAGCAAGAGAGTTCAAGAATCCTTTCCCAGCATACTTGGCAGCGTCCTGCCTCCTCTCATATGCTATTTATCAATCTTTTTGCCCAGGTCTTTTTTTCTTTGGGGATTTTCGTAGCTCTCATAATCCCTGATTTTTTAGGGGCTGCCAGTGGCCAAATATCTGATTTTCCACTTCTCATAATCAGCCTAGAGGTAGTTCCAACATGTTCCCCACTCATGGAGTCATGGTCAGCTAATTTTAACATGGTTGTTCCATTTGTCCTCCTGCAGTTAATATAAATATTTTGTTGTGATACAAGTGTCATAGTTCAAATAGTTAGTTGGGTCCAAACAAATCTCTGCCCAACAATCACAATAATTAAATACAATTATTAAATTCGAAAATTGGAATTGCCATAAATGGCAAAAATTTTCCATATTTGAATTTGCCAAAAACGGAAATAATTTTCCAACACACAAAAATATTTTTTATTTTTTTTGAGGGATGTCACATCCTTTCCCCCTTCAGTAAAACACTGTCCTCAATGTTCGTTCCTTTCCTGGAACAAGATTGGATGAGATTTCCGCAAATCTCCCTCCAATTCCCAAGTGGCCTCCTTAGGACTAAAGTGCTTCCATTGCACCTTTACCTAAGCGACGGCTCTGTTCCGAAGTGTTATTTCTCTCCGGTCCAAAATGCGCAGGGGTTCCACCTGGAACTTGCCCTTGATTTCCACCTGGAACTCACCCTCAAGTTCCACCTGCACCAAGTTCCAATCAATCATATGAGTAGGGTCATGAATATACTTTTTCAACAAAGAAACATGAAATACATTATGAAGTCTTAGATTAGCTGGAAGTGCAAGCTGATATGATACGGGTCCAATTTGAGTTAGTATCTCGAAGGGCCCAAAAAACCTGGGTGCCAACTTGGCACAGTTTCCTAACTTCAACAAGCTTTTTCGGGCTTTGACCTTCAAGTAAACATGGTCTCCCACTCGAAATTCCACGTGTCTTCTTTTCTAATCTGCATAGCTCTTCTGTCTATCCTGTGCTTCTTTCAAGTTTTGTTGTTCCTTTCTTACCATGTTCTCCATTTCTTGGAGCATCTCTGGTCCAACCATGAGTTTGTCAGCCGGGTTATCCCAGCTAATCGAAGTTGTACACTTTCTGTCGTACAGTATTTTGAAAGGGCTCAACTTAGCCAAAGTTTGGTACCCATTGTTATATGCAAATTCCACCAAGTGTAGGTAGTCTTCCCACTTGTTCGGTTTTGTTCTTACATACATGCAGAGCATATCTTCTATGATTTGGTTTGTCCTTTCGGTCTGTCCATCCGTTTTTGGATGATAACTTGTGCTAAAATTCAAATTAGTATTTAGCCC